>WAAB01017886.1:41361-100327 GCA_013389865.1 Piaya cayana
GCGAGTCCAGAGAAGAGCAACAAAGCTGGCGAAGGGGCTGGAGAACAGGTCTTATGAGGAACGGTTGAGAGAGCTGGGGTTGTTTAGCCTGGAGAAGAGGAGGCTGAGAGGAGACCTCATTGCTCTCTGTAACTACCTGAAAGGAGGTTGTAGAGAGGAGGGAGCTGGCCTCTTCTCCCAAGTGACAGGGGAGAGGACAAGAGGGAATGGCCTCAAGCTCCGCCACAGGAGATTTAGGCTAGACATTAGGAAAAAGTTTTTCACAGAAAGGTCATTGGTCATTGGAACAGGCTGCCCAGGGAGGTGGTTGATTCACCTTCCCTGGAGGTGTTTAAGGCATGGGTGGGCAGGGTCCTGAGGGACATGGTTTAGTGTTTGATAGGAATGGTTGGACTTGATGATCTGGTGGGTCTCTTCCAAGAGACTTTGCACAAGTCTCTCTCTTGTTGATCTACTGACTATATGATGACATTGAGGCCAAAAGAAATAAAGCATACATCACAAAAAACAACCTAAGGTAGACACTTGAAGGCACATCTTTCACATGCAGTGTGGTACCTCCACTTTTGAACTTTATTTTTGTTCTGCCTGAATATTATGTGCCCTTCAAAATATGCAATGCTCTCATCACTGCTATTCCACCAGCTGCCTGCTGCACTCGTAGATGGTCTCAGATCCCACATACACAAGCTGATTAAGTGTACTTAATTGTCCATCTATATGGCAGTATGTCAAGACATTTAAGACAGAAACAGTGCTTTCCCAAGTTCCATAAACTCCTCCTGTTGTCCCAACTCTGTCCTCTGCTTCATTACATCATCACTGTTCCTGGAACACCACTACAGAGGGAATGGGGCAGTCAGCTGAGAGAGGTTGTTTTCTGCTAGTGAAACCATTCCAGAGAGACCAAATTTCACAGCCACTTCTAGCTAGAAAATTATGATAGGTAATGGTTTCCTAGTAGATTGTTCACTACTTGAAACAGTCTTTCAAGTGCATCAGACAACCATCTAGAGAAATCAGCGCACTTAACAATTAAAAATTATGAAGTAAAAAAAATGAAGTAAAAATTCTGTAGCTTTTTTTTTTTTTGTGAAATCATCTTCTACATTAGTTTCTCCAGTTTGACCACTTACTAACTTCAGCATTAAGTAAGCAAACTTTGTTTTTGTTAACATAAGAACTTTCAGGTTAGTTTTAGGAGAAAAGAAATACTAAAAAGAAAACAAAGAAGAAAACAAGACCCTAAAAATCCCCCTTGTTTTTCCCTAGGGAAAGGGCACAAAAATCTACAAGTAATTATGCTAGTCACATTGCTTAATAAGCTTGTGCAAGTCATTTGGAATCTGTGGAGACAGAGACTGTAGAAGAACCTGATTAGAATAAAATAATATTAATTAAGCCTTGTAACATCCTGCAAGATAAGCGAGTGATATGCCTTTATAGGGATGGCACAAATTGACTTGTTCAACATCATGCCACCTCAAGGTTATGATAGTTTCCAATGAAATAACCTACTGCTATCAGGTCGGCTTCATTTGGGGGATACACTAAAGTTCCATCTTCTCCTGAAGGAGAGAGGAAAATATCTTTTGTTTCTTATTAGTCATGTTGCTGAAATATCTTTACTGCCCTCTGGCGCACATTTCAGCAGTAAATGTATGCAGAAAATGAACGATTATTGGCATTGATTTGAATACAACTGCTTCAGTTAATTTTTCTGACTATTTCTCAACTTTCTAGGACGAACAGGAGATACAATTCATATCTCCATGGTATTTATTGACCTAGAGCATCAGTTTAAAAGGCAGGTCTCAGCAACTATCCTAAATGTAAACTTTAATAGAAAATATAGAATTTTGCTCTTTGTTGCTTCAGTTGACACTCTGAATTCAGTTCTTCGCAACTCTAGGAGTCTTCCTTGTTTGACTCCAATTACACTACCAGAGCCTTTCCTGTTTGACTTAAATAATGCTACTGCAGCCTTAACCAAAGTTAAAAAAAAAATTAAAACATGAATGAAACAAACCCCTCACTAAACAATTTCCACTTTCTCACCCATCTAATCTCTTTCTCTTTTAACACAAACAAGTTCTACAGGAATAAGCAAGATGATCAGTGTAAACTCTTCAGTGTCTCCCACTGCTGACAACTTAAATCAACCCCTTCTTGCCCACTCAAGGTCTGCACAAGGAATCCTAGGATACATTTTTATGTTATCCCATATCTGATAGCACTTCTGGTCCTACATGCTTTCTGGCAAATGTATGGCCACAGAGAAATGAGAAGAGCAAAAGCCTTTCTGTTTTGTGTCAGGGTGATGTTTTTGTCACATCAGTGACTAACAGTCACAACTGGCAACTGCATGACTGTGAGATTTTATGCAAAGGAGGCTGTACCTTGGGGGAAGAAGTGGGAACTGTCAGCTGCTGAATGTGACACTGAATCAGCTGTAACAGCAATTTTCCCTCCAAAAATTCTCTGTGACCTGATCAAGCCTGATGTCCAGTTTTGGACTCTCCAGTACAGGACAGAAATAGATATACCAGAGCGAGTCCAGCAGAGAGCTATGAAGATGATCAGAACAGAGCACATGATGCACTGGGAGAGACTGAGAGCTAGGTCTGTTCAGCCTTCAGAAAGCTTCGGCAGTACATTACCATTGTCTAAAATTATCTAACAAGAAGGTGTAGATAATAAAGAGCAGAACTTTAGCTAGGGGTGAGCAGCAGATGGACAAGATGGAGCAGATACAGCTGAAACATGCAAAATTACACCTTAAGCTAAGGAATTGCTTCTTCCTCTCTCTCTCCCCCTCCTTGTTTTTTTTTTTTTTAACCATGCAGGTAGTCAAGCATTGCAACGTGTGGAATCTCTGTACTTGGAGGTGTTAAAAACTCATCTGGACAGAGCCCTGACATCATGTGCTCTCTGAAGCTGCTTTAGGGTGGGGGCTGGACTAAGTCCAGAAATCCCTTCCAACCTAAGTGAATCTATGATTTTAATAAGTGCATCAACCCTTTTCAAATATTTACTCCAAAATTATTCCTATAGCACTTTTCCTTTGGAGAAAAAAAACCAACAAAAAATGAGACTAGAATTTGAATTTCAAAAGTCAAAACTCACAGTAGTATAGTATGCTTTTTCTATTTTTTAGTAAGAACATATAACCATAGTCAGGGAAAATACTTCCTTTACATCCCTCACAAGTAGTGACTGAATAAACAGCTTTGAGATACCATTACTTGGCTCAGACAAATCAAGTGGCACATGCTGATTCACAAATCACTGCCTCTCATGGCTGATCAAAAACATCTTGCCTCTTTGAGAGATCGAATGCCGGATCTGCCCTTTACTCAATTCTAAACACAGGAAAGCACAGGCAAACCTGCCCATTGGAGCAGATACTGACACCTACCCTTAGCCAGATGTGAATGACCGTGGTTCCTGAGCTAAAAGGATCAGTTTGAGAGGCCTTGAGAACTGTAGCCTGCTGACAGAGCCCTAAAGCATAATATTGTTAAAAGGTTGTCCCTCAGCAACTAAGTCATAAAGCTCTGAGAAAATTAAGCCAGATCCCTGTGTGTGCCAGTCACAGAAAGCCATATCTCAGGTATCTGAAAAGCAGTATGAGTTTTGAGCCAAGAGCAACTAAATTCAGTAATTCAGGACCGGATTCAGGAATCACGATTCCCGACCATCCTTCTCCCATATAGCAATAATTTAGCTGAAAATAAAACAAAGAGTGTTTTCCAGCACTGCCGTGGAAGATGCATTAAGGCAGACGTAGTTCCTTCAGGCACAAGGGGGAAAGGAGTAAAATTCTGGAAAGTGAGAGTAATCTTAATTTTTCCACTTACTGGTATCAACAATTCTGCATGCTTTAATCTGTCGTTTTGGTATGTCTTCAAGGAGTTACACTGACTTCAGTGTATCAACTATCTCTGTATAGGTAACACCTGAACTGTCACCTAGAGCTAACTGTTGCACTTTAAGCCACCCAATCCTATCCAAAACTACCTCAAGTGAAAAAAAACCTTACTATGAAACAAAAGTAACTACACAAAGACGTTTGGCTGCAAGTAAAGGATCATAAACACATTGTTATTATGCCAGCATATTTACACATATTGGATTCTGACTCACAAGGGGTGGCGTGTTCATCACATGGCTACAGTCATCACACAGCTAAAACCATTCAAACCTCCAGTTTATAATTTGCCCATGGCAAAAAGTACATAGCACACCCCTATGGTGTTTGGAACAGATTATTAAGGAATGCTAAAAACCTTCAATAGCTCACACCCAGAAGACAGACTGAAAGCTTGGGAAGGTGCTTCATGCACTAGCTGTTCTGCTGGTGAGATCTGAAATCTCTCAGGAAAAGTAACCAGGGGTGTGGGTGTCACTGCTTCACCCACCCTGTTTAAATCCTTAATTAAAACCTTAGTTCTCAGCTCTGAACAACCTTCACTTCCCTTCGCTGTTGTCCGAGTTAGCACTCTTGGCCCAGCTGAGTGAGAGCAGCCACCTGACACAAGCAGGCAGTTGCGCAAACACAGCAGCACCGACACCAATGGCACCAGCAGCACCCATAGAACCACTAGCACCACCACCAGTAGCACCAGCAGCATCAGCAGAACCACCACCAGTAGCACCGGTAGCACCACGACCAGTAGCAGCAGCAGTACCAGCAGCACCACCAGAAGTAGCGCCAGCACCAGTAGCACCAGCAGGACCCCCACCAGCAGGCGTGACCCAGACCCCCGGGAGCGGCGGCGCGCAGGGCAGGAGCTACTTACAGCCCTGGTCTCGTACAGCACCAGCTTCTGCACGGCGCTGATCATGGGGGCGGCGGCCGCCGGCATGGCGGCCCCGTGCGGCCCGGGCCGCTGCTCGGGGAGAACAGGGGCGGGGGCGGGGCCGCCCGAAACCGAGTTCCGGCCGGGAAGTTGGGGTGAACGAGCTGGGCCCGAGCACCGCGCTCCCTGCTGCCGGGACGGGCGGAAGGCGGAAGTGGCGGCGCCGCGCAGGCGTTCCCGCGGGTGAGCGGGGCAGGGCGCCTGCGCCACCTCCTGCCGGGCCGCGGGGTCAGCACCAAGAACAGCTCCCCGGGACCCTCTGCGACCCGCGGCGCGGCCGTCCAGGGGGCGGGGCCAAGGGCGCGGTGGGAGGGGGCAAGGGGCGGGGCCTTGGCCGTTGCCTCGGTTACGGGGTATACAAACTCGCTCTGCCCCGCCTCACGTGCTCCGCTCACCGTAAGTGCCCCCCCCCCGCCACATGTCACCGTCCCTATCCCCGTCCCCTTCCCCGTCCCCTTTCCCACCCCCATCCCCGGCCCCATCCCCGGCCCTGAGGGTCTCCGGGGGTGGAGGTGGTGGTGTCTGATTTGCGTCCTTGATTTGTTTGTGTGGGGGTGTTTGTAATTAGGAAGTTGCCCCTGGGTTGTAAGTGGCCTCAAGCTGCGCCGGGGGAGGTTCAGACTGCATATCAAGAAAAAATAAATCACAGAAAGGGTTATCAGGCACTGGCAGAGGCTGCCCAGGGAGGTGGTTGAGTCACCATCCCTAGAGGTATTTAAAAGGTAGACGAGGTGGTCAGGGACTTGGTTTAGCGGCAGGTAGGAATGGTTGGACTTGATGATCTAAGAAGTCTTTTCCAACCCAGTGATTCTATGATTCTACAATACTATGAAAAGTTTGAGAAGGCGTGAAACTGCTGGGAATGCCAGGTGAAGTTCAGACCGTGAGTTTCCATGACAGAAATGGAGGGTTGGTTTGTGTTTGGTGGATTGTTTTAATATTAAAATGCTGTTCCTGCCATTCAGAATGTCTAGGAGTGTAAGAACATTTCAGGTTGGTGTTTCAAAACAAGATTTTTCAGTTTTTCATCCTGAGGTAGAATTTTTTAATTTAAAAATGGTACTCAAGCTTAGGGCAGGGTGAGACTTAGGTGCATCTCTTAAGAAGGCAAGCTTCAAGCATTTCATCATCCAGCTCCTCATGGTTTTGAACTCCATTTGTCTAAAAGGTCCATCTGTGTTTTACTTCAGCTCTCCTTAATTAGAATCGTAGAACACTTTGGATTGGAAGAGATCCTTTCAGGCCATCTGGTTCAACCACTCCAGCAGAAGCAGGGACATCTTTAATGAGATCAGGTTGCTGAGAGCCCCATCTGACCTGACCTCGAATGTTTCCAGGGATGCGGCCTCTACTACCTCCGTGGGCAAGCTGTTCCTGTACTTCACTACCCTCATTGTGAAAAATGTCTTTCTTATATCCAGACAAAATCTACCCTCTCTTAGTTTAAAACCATTACTCCTTGTCCTGTCACAACAGGCCTTGCCAAAAAGCCTGCCCCCAGCTTTCCTGTAGCCCCCTTTAAGGACTGGAAGGCTGCAATAAAGTCTCCTTGGAGCCCTCTCTTCTCCATGCTGAACAACTTCCTTATATCCAGTCTAAATCTACCTTCCCTTGGTTTAAAACTGTTATTCCTTCAAGAACCCATTACTCCTGGAAGCTTGTTTCGGTTTCATTTTGTTGCACAGTGCTCAATGTACGATCTCTTGCAGTTCTTGAAGAGTTGAGGTTTATGAAAGGATTACAGAACAGGTCGCAAACCATGGTTTAATTCTGCAAAGCCTTATTCATGCTCATAGCTGTGGACACAGTGTGCAGTTCCATTGACCATTATGGGGCTTTTCTGTTTCTGAAGCTCCCAAGACAACTCCTTAGCAGTGTCATAGTGTATTTCATAGAATTATAGAATTGTTAAGTTTGGAAAAGAGCTTGAAGGTCATCAGCCTCAACCATCAACACCATACCAGCATGCCTACTAAATCATGTCCCAGAGTACCACATTTACAGGTTTTTTGAACACCGCCAGGGATGGGGACTCCATCACCATTCTTCCAGTAAAGAAATTTTTCCTAATAGCCAATCCAAACCTCCCCTGGTGCAACTTAAGGCCATTTCCTCTTCTCCTGTCACTTATTATTTCAGGGACCAGAGAGAAGTTACAACTCTGTGATAATTGGAACAGGAAGGAAAAGGCAATGAAATAACTACATGCTGTTTACAAAAGAGCTACAGGCCGTGTCAGAGTCAGAAAGAAGGCATTATCAATGTTCATATAGTTGCAATTGGGAAGCAAGAGTGGTTCTGATAATCCTTTCTTCTTCGAAAGCAACTGCTCTCTTAGTAATGAATGCATTGTGTATGTTCTCTAAATGCTTTTTCTTCTTGTAACAGCTTTTGTTACAAAGCAATTTGTCTTGTATCACATTATTTTTCAGTGTCATTTTTAGTATGTGTCACTTTGCACACATCTATGTTACAACAAGCTTTTTTTTTCCTCCCAGTCTTAGAAAATTCATGGATTCACAAGTGGCAAAACAAGATCAGCCCTTTGCAGACATCTTTGATGAAGATGAAGCTGAAAAATCCTTCCTGTTGTCCAAGCCCAGTTGCATAATTGTCCTTGGCAAGCCAGTAAGATGTCTGACAGAAGTCTTTTCTTCAGATATTCTGCTAATGATTTTACCTTTCCATTCAAAGCATTAGTTTAGTGATACAACTAAAAAGATCAGAGACCTATTTTTTTATCTTTTCCACTTTGCAAATTCTGCAGAGTATGGTAAAGATTCTGATCTCATTTAATGAGGCTAATTTTTGGCCTGCATGGCCAGTCAAGTGCAATTAGAATTATTATTGTAATTAGAAGTCACATGTTGCTCAAAAAGTTTCTTCTCTTTTCACATTGGCAACTGGATTGTTTTGGTATTATTTCAGTATTCTAACTTTTAAAAAACTTGACAGATTAAAGACATAAGTAGACATACAAGAAGCTTCAGGTTAATATATTGACTTAAAGACATGCAATGAGATATTACATATTTAAATGAACCTTGCCGTAACTATATGTCATATATTTGTGAATAACTGAAGCCCACTAAGGTGTCCTGATAAGGAGATTGGTATCATATTTTAACTATAACTCAAAGTCTCTCTTTTTCTCCAGTAATTTTTGGCCTCCTTTACTTAGGAAAATTTGAAGTTTTTTAATCCTAGAGTTCTCAGATTTCTTTTTCCCTAATGCAGGAGAGTCTGTGGGTGGTTTTGCATTAGTGCATTAGTTTGCTGAAGGGGGTCCTTTTAGGTTCAAGTTTGCCTTATGTCTGTACTGAATCCTGGGTGTGCTTGAACACACCAGTGGTGCCCTGATAGCTGCCTTCATCTTGAATGCTGCAGTTGTCCATGAAAGGTGCCTTCAGGGCACTCCACTTCCAGTGTGAACACAGGTCCTCTACCAGCTTGTCCTCTGCCTTTGAGTGTAATTCCGTTAGGTATCACAGTGGAGTTTGAAATGATTGTATGGACATCTGCTTTGTGCTGCCTAGCAGGCAGAAAGATAAATGGTGTGCGCCTAGAACTGGCAACCAACCCAAACTTCTATGTCAGCTGACCCACCAAATCAAGCTCCATATCAATGCCCTAGTGCTAAGATATGGCTACATTTCCTTTCTTCAAAGACTTCCAGCAGGCTGGAAGGCTCCCAGTCTGTAATGTTTGCACAGGTCTGCATCCTTTCTTACTGCTTGGCTCCTTGGCTTCAGCTGCTGGGTAATTCTTGGCTGCAAATCTTTGCATCTGACCAAACTGAGAAAGGAGGCAGGGTGGTGTTCTGCAAGTGGATAAGCTGCAGACATCATAGTGAGTCTGTGTAAGGTGACAGCCAACAAGTGTGCCTTACGGTCAGCATGAGACCTGAAAGAGTGCATTCAGCTTGGTGGAAAACTACAGTGGCCTGGTTTGCTTAGTTTTAAACAAATGTCAAATATCTAACCTCAGATGAAAAGGTAACTTTACCTTTTTATAGATCAAACCAGAAAAAATACTCTTTGAAAGGCAATGTAAAAAACATAAGAAATAGATACTCTCATCTGAAATCATTGCTTTCAGTACGTGGTTGATATTAATACAAAAAAAGTAATTGCACAGGCTGGCCAAGTAGGCAGGCAAATAAATGTTCTACTTTTATAATAATGTATTTTATTTATATGGCTGATGTGTAGAGCATCTATCTCATATATTTCCTTTAAGTTAAAAACATAGTGCCATTAAAGCTGAGCCAAATACATATATTCTCATCACACCTGTAAGCTCCAAGGTATAAGTAGGCTGTAGAATGTTTGCTGATACACTGTTAACTGGAAATGTGATTTATTTGTGGTACTTTAATCACAACATCTGTCTAGGGCAAACTGACTGTCAAAAAAAAAGGTCTTCTTGTTTGCTCTTAAAAAGAAAACATAGTCCTAAGGGTGTAAGATGGTGAGTTTTGTAAAATCCTATTGAGGTAGCTGTGCTCTTAGTTACTCTTGGTTATGTTGGTTCCTTGGGATTAGTGTGACAAGATAAACATGTTGTCAGTATCTAAACCAGATGTGTGGACTAGCAAGGGCAGCTTTAATGTATTCATTGTTTTAGTCAAAGAATACTAGCCTTATGTATTTTAGAAATGGCTAAGCAGGTTTGCATTATAATTTGCTTTGAGACTGAAGACAATATATTTCAGTCCTAATGAGTTTCTCATAGGAAGTGATGGGCAAGCCATAGCTGAGTTTTAGATAGAGTCACTCAGAAACAAAGCCAGTATCATTAATTTGGGAAAAACTAACTGCAAAGGACAGTAAAAGTATATTAGAGATGCTAGGCAGTATAAAATAGAGGATAGTATTAAAAAGAATGTTTGTATTTGCCCAGTGCATAACTCAGAGGCCTTAATCCTGATGGTAGCTTTTAATTGGTTTTATCATGTGAAAATATATTCTTCATTGTGGAATACATTTTGGACATTTTTCCATCTGCCTGTTTTTCTTTTAAATGTATGTTTTTCATTTTAAGGGTTCTGGAAAGAAAACATTAGCTAGAAAACTAGCACAAGTATGGAAATGCATTTTCATAGAAGGTAAACATACGCTATATTGGTAGCATTGCATTGGTGTCATACTATCTTTTGGTTTAGAATATCCTCACTATTCCCTGAAGTTCAAAATGACATATTTCTGAATGTGGTAAACTGCAACCATTTTTCCAGAAAAGCAGTTGCTGAAGAATGGCCATTTAGTTATAGAGAGGCTTTAAAAAAATCACTTTTCTCTCTCTTGCTTTTTTATTTTTTCCCCAGAAGGGGATATACATAACACACAATAATCAAATTCTGTTCCCAATCCTGTAAACTGATTCATAAAAGTGAATAATATAGCTCAGAAAGGACCTCCAGAGGTCATTGAGTCCAACATTCCACTAAGACAGAGCCAACTGGAGAATGTTGCCCAGGACTGTGTGCAGTTGAGTCTGGAATATCTCCACAGACAGAGACTCCACCATCTCTCTGGGCAACACTTTACAATGTTTGACCACCTTGATGATGAAAAATTGTCCCATTGGGATTTCTCACGTTCCTACTTGTGTCTGTTACTTCCTGTCCTATCTGCAGTTCTGTGAAGACAGTGATTCTGTCTTTGTCTCTTCCCAGTAAGTAGCTTTAGACAGCAATAAGAAATATCATGTTTTCTCCAGGGTGAACAAGGCCAGCCCTTTTGACTTCTCCTAGTACTTTCAACACTCTTAATCATCTGGTTGACCACCACTGGACTCACACCAGAGTATGAATATCTGTTGTGTGCTGTGTTATTTATTTAAAAAATAGTCACATTTAGAGAATTATTAAATAGGAGGGTTGTTCACAGTCTTTTTAATTTGACAAAATACTTCCTATTCATTTATGAGATGAATAGATCAATGCACATAAATGAAACAAAGCCAGGGCACACACTCAGTGCTGATTTTCAGTTGACTGTGTTGTGCATTAATACATTCCATGTCTGTTTGGACCTATGGCAAATAATACTCTCCCAAACACCCTTGTTCACAATATAAAGGATATTATGTGTGACAGTCATCACTACTAGTAGGAACAGTGTGGAACATCCATTATGTTCTGGGGAGAAAGATTTTTTCTGTAGCAGCATGAACCACCTGGCTTCCCTGGCCTGATTTGTTAATAACATAGACGTAGCCTTAAAGATCATTCTTGAAAACTTATATGAGTGAGCGTATTTCAGTGGTATGGACATGTGAGGGACTTCCAGGGTCATTCTAGTATGATGTCATTGTATGCGGAACTTGATAGATATCAGTTTTAGTATTTGTTTAATGTTAGATAATTAAAATATATAAAGAGTAAGTTTCTAAGGGCTTTTTTAAAGCCTCTTTTTAAAACCCCATAAGATACACAACTGGGTTCCTTTTGTGTGTCTAAACAGTGCTTTTTCTAAAACTTGCTTTTAAAATTTGAGAAGTGTTTGAGTTCAAATACTCACCTCTGGATTACACAGCAGTAAGGCTAACTTGATATAAAACAGTAGTTAAAATAATCCTGCAAGGCTTCTGTTGTGCATTTTTCTGTGGTATATACAGGGGTAAACTGTAAGGAAAAACATCTACACAGACACTGGCAGAAGGCATCAGGTTTTGGGTAGACAAAATATAATAATGGCCCTAAACGTAATGGCTGTTCATACAAAATAGTGTGATCTCTTGGAGTACACATACAAATTCATATATGTGTGTGTGAATATATGTATCTCGGGATGTACATGTCTGTATATGAAGTATTTTTTTATTAAATTTGTTTTTTCTGTCTAATGTGTTTCCTCAGCTTTGGAAGTAATTCAAACAAATATTGATGAAGAAACAGAATATGGGCTTAAGGTAAATGTCTAATTTCTCATAAGTTTTGTCACATTCTATGATTCTTGACAAATACTTATTATCTAAGACCATGTTTTACATTTTACTTTAGTGTCAAGAATTGCTTTTTAAGGGTCAAAATATTTCTGAAGAACTGGTTACAAAAATGATTCTGAAAAAGATTGAGTCATCAGAAGCATCTCATTTTGGTGAGTATATTTATAGCCTAACCTTCTTAGACTGAGCTAGGCATAATTTTGACACACTTTGCATCCATTATTGCTCAAATGTGATTTACTTTGTGTTAGATGGTAGCATCTTTTTGTGAGCTCCTCAAGTCATGGAATATACATAAAATGAGAATGTATTTAGGGATTAATTTACCAATATGGGAAATCAGAAAGTGTCATACCAATCCTATGCTGTGTTCATTTTGAGAAAATGAATTTGCCACAAATATTAAGTGTTGCTATGACTCTCATTTGCTACTATTAAAAAAGTTTTAGGATTTAAAATGCAGTTGTTTGGTTTTTTCTTGAATATTTCTGTAAAGACAGCGAGAACTAAAAAAATCCACTAGCAAATATGTTTTAAATATTTAAAATGAGGAAAAATATGGAAAACAGATTATTTAAAATTCAAAGTTTAGGGTCTTTCTTTTCTTACAATATTGTTTATTCCCTTTGCATTTTTTCACTTAGGGTAAGTTAGAGAAGAATAGTATTGATAGTGGTAATAATTCTCTGTTTGAGGAAAGATTGTTAATTGAGGCTGTTAAGACTAGTGCTGATGATCTTGCTATTGATGACTGCCTAAGATGCATGAACCACAGAGGACCACAGAGATCCTAGAGGCTATAAGCATGACTGTGAAGTTGATAAAGGTTTGGTCAAAAGAACCAAGTAATTTTCTATATTACATATGCCCCAAATTAGCAAGGAATAGAATAGCCTATGTCCTTACTATTTTTCCTGCGAACAAGAACTCATCTCCAAAACCAGTTTTTATTAAGTATTTTCTAGTTTCTACCATAATATAATCCTTGGAAAGTTTAAGTAGGCTTTCATCAGAAACTAATCAGTCAGTTGGCTGCTAATTATTCATTAAAGTTTTTAGAAACATTGTTGTACAAGAGGCTGAGTTTTTTACTTTTAACTTTTGTTTTCAACATTTTAAAATACAAGTTTCTGAACACTGCACAAGAAAGGATTATTTCCAATTATATTCTTACAAATTAAATAATAAACACATATTATGTTGGAGACTAATGTGTGAGATGTATTTGGAAACGCTAAAACAAATTACAATGTTTAAAAATTGTAAGTCACTAAAACCAGATTTTTTTTTCATTTCTGAAGGTCAAGTTTTAAGCTTCTAAGCTATTTCTTGAAATAAGCAGTGTCTTTTTTAAAAATAGCATATGCACTGAAGGACTGGTGAATAAGAAACATACCTGTGGTTTAGGGTATTGTAGATAAGAAAATACGGAATGATGGCCTCTACGTAGCTGAAATTCTTCCTTTTTTTAAAGAAAAAATAGAACAAGAAAACAACAAGAAGCTCATATTATATTAACCTAAATAATATTTGCAAAGGAAAAATCTGTGTCATTATCATGGAGGAAAACTGCTCAATTAACATGATTTATAACTAATCAAGACCACAGTTGTTTGTTGATTTGTTAATGGCAAGTAATTAACTGGCAGTCAGTGAACTGTCAGTCAACAAAGAGGTTCAGCGTCAGCCACACAACAGACAAACTACAGCACTAGGCACTCACTAGATATTAACAAGGCTAAAATTTCTAAACACTCTCCTAAAACTAATTCCAAAGAGTATACTCAAGGTTGCATGCAAACCTCTCAAAGATGGGTGGAAGTTACAAGCACTCATTCCCTCTTCTGAGAATGTATGTTCACCTATTTAAGAGCACTTGCTGTTGGAAATGAGGGTACTTTTTCCCTGCGCCATTTCCTATGTTCTACTAATCCACCCACCAGTGAGAAAGCTCCCTGTGAGCTCTCTCACACACACACCTGAGGTGTGGATCACTATCTGTTTAACCCTGTTCTGTCAGTCCAATAGTTGAAATGCAGACTACTCCCAACATCCAAGAGGGAGGTTGCTCTGTCACATGTAGATGGAAGGTTGTAGTGCTGGCACATCAAATATGGTTTGGCTGCTGTTCTTTTACCTTATTTTCACTCCGTGGCCTCTTCCCCCAGTCACAAATTTTCATGTTTCTTTTTAAGATGGCTCCTTTTCTCCTCAAAAGTTTCTTGGTAATCCCCTTCTTTGCATCTGATCTGATTGATGCTTGCCTTAGGTAAACTTCAGCATTGTTAGTCTCCCCACAATATTATCACTTTGGGGGTAAACACCCTGTCAGAGAACAGTGTGTTATACTTTTCCCCATGTTACAACCCTATTCTTCTCACTTTGGGAGTCCTATAGCATGCTGAAAACACACACTTTTTTGGCTGTGTTTCACCTGGAGTAGATGCAGGTGCACAATTTTTTGAATAGTGATATGTCATGTACATCATTTAAAATTACTCAATAGATGTATTGTTTCAAGGAGATGAGTATAACTAGTTGTATATTTGACATCAACTTTTAAAATATAAATTTAATAAAATGTATTTGGCAGGTTACGTACTCAGTGGATTTCCTTCTCTCTCAGAGGAATACATGACACTTTCACAACAAATAGAGAAAATAAAGAATCTAAAATTAAAACCGGATTTACTGATTAACATTAAGGTAATATCCTCTTCAGTAGCTTGCTGGGAATTTTCCTAATTATTAGTGGACTCATATGCAGCATAAGTCAAAAGATAATATTTGAGTGCATTTGAATGTTTAATGAGGAATTGTAAATTGTTCTTTTTCATATTGGAATGGAATTACACTAGTTGACCTATAACCATTGGTCAGAAGGCCAATCGTATCCTGGGCTACATCAAAAACAGTGTGGCCAGCAGGTTGAGGGAGGTAATTCTGCCCCTCTATTCCTCTCTTGTGAGACCTCATCTGGAGAACTTTGTTCAGTTCTGGAATCCTCAATATAAGAAGTATATGAAGCTGTTGGAGGAGGGCTACAAAGATGATCCAAGGGCCTGGAGCAATTCTGCTGTGAGGACAGGCTGAGAGAGTGGAGGCTGTTCAGAATGGAGAAGAGAAGGCTCTGAGGAGACCTTATAGTGACCTTCTAGTACCTGAAAGCAGCTACAAGAACGCTGAGGAGGGACTGTTTACAAAGGTTTGTAGTGATAGGACTAAGGACAATGGTTTTAGATTGGAAGGGGGAAGATTTAGATTAGACATTAGGAAGAAATTATTCACTATGAGGGTGGTGAGGCACTGGCACAGGTTGCCTGGGAAAGCTGTGGATTCCTCTTTCCTGGAAGTGTTGAAGGCCAGGTTGGATGGTGCCTTGGGCAGCCTGGTCTAGTGGGACATCCCTACCCATGGCAGGGGGACTGGAACTGGATGATCTTTAGGGTCCCTTCCAACCCAAACCATTCTATGATTCTATGGTATGTCTGAACTGTAACCGTTTTCATTTTATCAAAACGAAAGGAAGACAGAACATTCTAGATAACTCTGGGAATAACGAAATACTGTTACTGACAGACCAATTTAGAGAAATTTTGTCTCTCCAAGGAAAAGGACAGAAAATGCACCTTTGAAAAAAGAACTATGATCAAATGTCATCTTCTCTACTTCAAAATGTGCTGTCATATAGCAGTCGTGTCAACTGTATGACTAACTGTAGAAATATCCTGAAGTATTACAATAGTTCAGAGGATACTTCAGGAAATGAATGTAGTGTTCCTGTTGCTAGTAATATAGTCTCAAAAAGCTCTGTATTTTCTGTAGAAATCAGTTCTCAATTTCTGTAGCAATTTGACATTAACAACTACAATATTTTCTTGTTATCTCAGGTTTTTCATATATATTTGAAGAATGGGTGTTTGTGATTTAGAAAGAAGGAACGATTATTTATTTTTTTGTTGTGTTGTCCCCACCCCCTCTCCAGTTCCATAGTAGAATCTTAAGATGCCCAACTTAATTTGTATTAATGCAAGTACAATTTAAGGCAGGTCAGACAGAAACTTGATTAACTATGACCATAGCGAGCAAACATTCAGACAGCATCTCTGCTCCCTTGTTCTCTGCTAAGGGATTGTAGAGCCCCAGCCTGTTTTTTTGTTTCAGAAACATAAAAAAGAAAGAGGTGAGGAATAACAATCCTTCAAATGGTGACAAAGTCAGGTATCCATCCCTGGAATGGATGGACTCAAGTAGTTTGCTAACAGCCACAGTTTTAAGAAGTAATCAAACAGCATATAATGGGCAATGTAGAAATAAGGCTCTTCAGTGGAGCCCATAGGAGCGGCACACCTAGTATTATCTTAGCTCAGAAGTGGGGAGGAGGAAACAGTCACAAGACTGTTTGCTTTTAGCTGAAGGGAATGTTACGGTTAGGATAAATGTTTTAGTTAGGATAATCTTCATAGGCAGATGTCTCAAATCTTAAATATTAATGATTTTACCAGCACAGAGCACATCCAGATTTATCTGTATTTAACATTAAATTAGATTTGTGTCTACAGGGCTTTTCATGGAAAGACCATTGCTTGTTTCCTGAGCTCCAAACTTCTGAAATCCTTTAGTCTCTGACACAATGGCTGTAGGCTTTTGGGTAATAGTAGAGCTCTGAGTGGTCAGAAACACCTAGTAAAATTGACTTAATCTTGCTCAAATCCAGATTGCATTAATTGCAAGAGCAATCACAAGACTGCCTGTAACAAACTTATCCACAAACTACAACTTCACTTGTCATATTGCATGGTATTACTTGTGTGGTAAAATGTGCTCAAGTAGCAGCTGCACTCTTTGTATGAAATGTAAAATGCTAATAGGAAAAAACTATCTAAGTGTTTAAGTCTTTTCTTAGTATTTGCTGCTTTTTTTAAATTTTGCGTTTATTCAGGATATTATTTGAGAAGAGGTTTATGAATATCAATATTTGCCAAACAGACTCCTACCCACAATCCTTCCGTTTCAGGAAAAATAACATTATTATGATAGTACAATAAACACATGATTTCCTTTTAATGATCCCTCGCTAGTGTTCAGACTATGATATATGCCAAAGAATATCAGGACAAAGGCAACACCCTGATTCAGGGCAGGTATATCAGAGGAATCAGTGGGATCCTAACATTATTGAAAAGCACAAGAAACAGAAAGATCAGCATGAAGAGAATGAAGATGAAGAGCACGAAGAAGAAGAGGTAAATATTGCTCACTTCTAAACAGCACTAAGTCTTATAATGTACTCTAGACAAAGCAGAACAAATTCTGATATTCTAAAATATCACCACACTACATTATGAATTGACTTTGCTGAACACTAATGTTATTTCCATTTCTGCTCTGCTTAAAGAGCTGTGGGATAATACTTAAATGGTAGATTTAAATGACAGAATATAGTGATTATTGTACAGCTTAACCTGAATTCAGTCTCTACCTTAGAAGTCACTGAAATGTTTCTTGCCATAAATTAAAAGGATGTATCAGGAGAATGGTGACTCTTTATTGCCTGTTTCTTGGTCTAAGCAAATAAAAGAGCTCATAATTTTTGTTTATTATAGCAAGTTTTACTAGTATTTGCAGGATACTAGCTTGTTTCTGGTTTTGATGCTAGACTACTACCATTGGTTTGGGTTTTTTCCCCAAATTTATTAATTCTGAATTCAGGTTGAATTACTATGGTTTTTAATGCTGACCAGGGACTTATCAGTGCAATTTCTAGGTACATTCCTCTCAATTTGCGGAAAATATACTTCATCAGGAAAGGATTTTGGTCAGCAGTCACTGGACTGATACTCATTTCAGTACTCTGGAACACTATTTATTTACCCTTGAGTTAGGATGAAAATTAGTTCAGTACATTATTTCTCTATCTTGAAATATTTAACTTTTCATTCTGCAGACTGGAAAAGATCCACCCATGAAGGCAGATTTTTTTCATCAATTAGTCCAAAGACCTGAAGATTTTCTTGAAAATGCAGAGGAAAGAGTTGGAATGTATAAGGATATAATGCTTCATCCTTTAGAAGTAAGAAAAAAAGAAAAATAATGTGATTATACATAACAAAAGATTGTTTTAAATATTTTGTACTATCTTTTTTTGAGTTTATCATATGGAGGCAGGCCAAGGCATACTACAACTTCTGCCTAAAATCAATGATAGAAAGTTGTCCTCACTAGGTGTTTTTCTACTCGGGAGTCAATATGAAGGAATACACTTCGAGTTTTAAAGATGAAACCATACCTGCCACCAAAGGCACTCCCTAAATCTACTGAAGTATTTGAAGAGCCCAGTGTGTCATTACCATTAGCAGAGTCCATTCTAGCAAGCAGATCCCTAAGAAGTCTATTCTTTGCATTCATTGCCTTCCACTCCAACCAATTTTCTTCTCCGTGTGCTTTATTGGCTGCAGATTTCTATACCAAATAATTATCCCAACAATTTGCTTTGTCATCTATTTCATATCTGCAAATGTGACATTGGTTTGGTTTTTATTCTTTCCTTGTTGTGTTCAGGAAAGTTGGATTTACCATGTATCTTCCCCCTGAAAAAAACCAGAACAAACCCAGTAATTTGTTCTTTTTTTCTTTCTTTTTTTTTTTTTTTTAAATCTACTGGTAAAAGCAAGTGCAGAAGCCTTGTGTTTGCTGCACACTTGACAATTACTGTTTATTTATGTCCTTCAATTTCCCTGTGGATTAGAAAATCCTATAGATAAAATTGTGTAAACTTGTATAATATCCTTTGCCAGAGTAACAAACCTGTTACTGCTGCAAAGGGGAAAGCAAAAATTGTTCTATCTTTAATTGTGATGCAATCTCACATGTATTTCTCATAAGAAAACCTGCACTTGGGGCACAACAACCCTATGCAGAGCTACAGACTGGGAGAAGTCTGTCTGGAGAGCTGCCAGGAGGAGAGGGACCTGGGGGTGTTTGTCGACAGCCGACTGAACATGAGCCAGCAGTGGGCCCATGTGGCCAAGAAGGCCAATGGCATCTAGGCTTGTATCAGAAACGGTGTGACCAGCAGGTCCAGGGAGGTTATTCTNTACGGAAAGGGTCATTAGGCATTGGAATGTGCTGCCCAGGGAGGTGGTTGATTCGCCTTCCCTGGAGGTGTTTAAGTCATGAGTAGACAAGATCCTGAGGGACATGGTTTAGTGTTTGGTGGGAATGGTTGGACTCGATGATCCAGTGTGTCTCTTCCAACCCGGTGATTCTGTGATTCTGTGATTCTGTAAAAATGTTTAGATTAAATTACTTTAGGATATACACCAAAAGTCAACACTTTTCATACTTTCTGCTAGGTGGTAGGTCTTACTTAGGCTTCATTAATGATGAATGTACTAGTGAACATGAGTAGTGGTCCACTAATACATTAAAGGAACATAGATATATGTCATTGGCTTAGGTACAGGTGATGGGGGAAAAAAGGCTTATAAGTTGTGCAGTTTGAACTGGAATGGGTAAAAAGAACTTTAGATAACAGACTGTGATTCCTTGATAATCTGTTAGAATGAAATTGAGTAGAAGTAAGTGTGAAATACTACAATTAGGGAGGAAACTTAATGAAAAACTACAGCATGGGAAATAATTGGTTAGGCCTCAGTACTGCAGACTGTCTGGTTTAAGTCATAAAATGAGTCAATAAATGTGATGCTGTTGTACAAAAGCAAATATTATGGATGCACTAAGACAATTACATATAAGCAAAACACAAACTATTATCTTCTCTGTAGAAGAGTGGTAGAAAGAAGTAATTAGTTATTATCCATTTCTACCAAAGATAAGACAAATAATTTAATTTTTAGTGTAGAAGACTTAGATATGAAGGATATGAACTCTAACCATAAGTGTAGTGGAGAACTAGAACAGATTACCTGCAAAGCAATCAAGTCACCTTCATTAGACTTTTTCAGGACTGGAGTTAGACCATCATCTGTCAGGAACAGAGTGGGTGATCTCAGTCCTCAGACAAACTTTAACAATGGACATAGCATGTATATTTTAGTCTAAGATTTTATTTACTAATGGGAAAATTGAATATCAGAAAAAAATTTACAGAAACAGAGAGTCAGGACTGAAATGAAAATATTTGTCGCATGCCTGTTATTTCCAAGAAATCTGTTTAATTGACACTGTTGACATTTAGACAATTAGAAGTTGAGTTCATATACAAAACACTACTCTATCTTGATTCTTTGTAGCTCTCTTGCGTTTAAGCTAGGATATTTAATCTGTTTTCTGAACCCATTGGAACTCCATTTTTTAAATCCTCTATCTATTTATTCATCACCAAAGAAAAGTTTCTCTGTGGAAGATTTTATAAATCATCAGTACAATGAATTTTGGTTTTACTGAAGTCCACAGCAGCCCAGCTTTTGCTAGTATAGGAACAGAATGAACTGCAATGTCACTGTGTGGTTAACTATATACAATTTATGAGTATGCCTTTGTTCTTAAACAGGACTTGATGGCTGAACAAGATTGTCAATATCTTATTGAACTGGATGGAAATGAACCACCAGATGATCTCCTTGTAGTAAGCAAGCAATGCATCAGTTTAGTTAACCTCCACTAGAAAATGATTTCTCAATTTTGTGGATTGTTTTCTTTATTAAGGTGTTGACAAAAAAATGAGAAATTTAAACATATTCAGTATGATGTACTGAAATGGCCTTATTTTTTGCTGGTGTCTAAAGTAATGACAGCATCGTTATGAACTTTGATATTGTTTTACAGGACACACTGTTCGTTTTACAATTCTGCTGAGTGATGATGTCTAGATTTTTAGCTCACAACATAGCAATTTATTTTCCATATTAAAAAATACACTGATAAAATTTAAAGATAAATAATTTTATCCTATGCCACAGAAATAACAGTTGCTTCAAATCAGAACATAAAGTATGAGGTTAAAAATGAAGTGAGAGATTGTCTTTGGCAATGTAGGAAATGAGGTGCTCCTGCAGTTTCCCCTTTGTTGTTTGAAACAAATTGAAACAATTATAATTCTGTTAATACTATTTAAATTTATGCTTAACTTTACTGCCAACAGTAGTCCTATGGGAAAAAAACACTCCACTAATTTTGCAGAGTTGAAACATAAAATTTCCTAATTTATGCTCTGTTTGCGAACATTACATTGCGAAATTTATAGCAAAGACAATCAAGTTGTGTATGTGTGTACTGATTCCAACCATTTTACCTAGAAGTAAGGCAAAGACTTACTGTGAAACTAGTCCAAACATGACAAAAGTTGCCTTTTCATTTCAAGAACACTTATATTCAAGCAAGATTACATTCAGGAAATACTTCCATTAAATTTAATATAATTTGATTCTCATTGATAGACATCTGGTTTAAGTATCTTTTTAACTAAATTGTTCAGAGTTTTATTACTTCCAAGTGTACATAATCTGATCTCCTAAAAAGACTTTCCTCCTTTTCAGATTGAAGCTTATCTGAATAGTTACACTGATTTGTGGGAAAGAATCCTTCACAGCCTATTCCTTTAGAAGGCTTGGGATTCACAGCACAGTGAGGATATAAAGGCTGTGATTCAGCATTTTACACTGCTGTTATCTACCAGTGGAAACTCATCTCAATAACTAGGATGACTCAAACCTAGGGACTGGGCCTTAGTGTATATCTGGCCATTATATAAATAATAAGTTACAATTTAAAAAATACCTTGGGGGTCCTTTTGGATGAGAAATGCAGTTTTGATTGGTTTTAATTCAAGAGGTTTTTTCTTTTCAGTCAGTGGTAGTTCGACTTCAGTCTCTAGGTCTTCGAAATGGAGCTCCTATAACTAGACTTCAAAGTGAGGAAGAAGAAATGCTGGAGGGACTGGAAAACGTAAGTGTGCTTTTCTAAAATGTGATTGACAGTAGTAATAATTGGTATATATTGTAATATATATTTAATTATATATTCACCTTCTGTAAAAAGTCTATTAAACTTACTCTGATCACATGATATTTCAGCATGCCTAAAACACATATTTCATTCTTGTTATTCCCACATACACATGATGTGCTTTTCTTTTTAGGTTTGCTTGTTTTCCAGTCAAATATTTTATAAAAACTAAGGACAAGGCATATATAGTTTCAGACAGAATTTCCACATGCTGTTATTACTATTTTAATGAACAGGATGAACTTCTCCGGGTGCTGTCATCTTACAATCGAATAGCACACACATGTCGATGGCATAGAAGCAGATGGGGACAAGCATGTCCTGTGGCTCTAAAGGAAGGTGATATTGTAATGGGAAACCCAGACTTGGCTGTCAGGTCAGCAGAATTGGACATCTATTTCTATTTCTGTTTATTTTATTTCTATTTCTACTTTATAACATAACTGTATATATCTGTTATCTTCTCCTCGCTTTCAAGTTTTCTAGGTAAAATGTACATACTATCATCCCCAGAGGCATTGAAGACCTTTATGTTGAATCCACGGCCTTACCTCTTACCACCAATGCCGCTTCCTCCTTGTAAAGTGTTGGTATTTGGTCCTCCATTCTCTGGAAGAACAACTATTTGTAACCTAATTGCACACAAATATAAGGGAAAGGTAGGTCTATAAATGTCTTATGTAACAAGAATATAAGCTGAGGCTTGGGAATCTGTTAAGCACTTTCTTATTCCTATTATGTTATTAACATGCACTATGCAATCATACGGATTATAGAGGGGACATAACAATTTATTGAAATTCATATATATAGATGTAAAGGTTTGAGTCAAAAATAAAAACAAAAACCCCTTGCTGGGCACTCAAAACTTCACAGTAGAGTGCAATATTTTCTCTACCCCCAACCCCCTGCACGAGCCCAAGGGAGAGGGAGAAAAAAAGGAACACTGAAAACAAGTAGATTATATATAATGTATTAACACTAATACGCAACTAAAATATCACATATACAATAATCAGAGAATAAGAGACCCCCAGAACATCCCCTGCCCCGTAGGGAAGCAATCAGAGATCCCTGAGGACATCCCCCTGCCCCCGAAGGGAAGCAAGAATCCAAGAAAAGCAACAAGAAAGCTAACAAAAGGAAATCAATCACTTTCTTTAAAGATAGCAGACCTCTGCGCCACTGAGGGGTCTACACGACCCCAGACTCCCACACACGGCAAAGCCCGACAGCAGAGCAAATGCTCTCCGGCTCCGGAGGTGAGAGAGAGATTGAGAGAGAGAAAAGGAAGAGGAAGGAAGAAGCAGTGTCTGACTCCCTGATCTTACGTAGAAAAATCACATGGAATACTGGGAGATGTAGTTCTTCAGCCACAACCTGGCTATTCAGGAGAGTCCAAAAAAATTAAACTAATCACAATAGAAGTAGCTATATTTTTAAAAAAAATTGTATTTACCCTCTATGTAAGGCAAACGTGTATGTATCAGTTACTAGTCTTAGCATAAGAACACTAAAAATAACCTATATATCTAGGATAAATAAATGTAAATGCAAATTAGAAATTATTTCTTCCACAACCCCCCCTTGCATTTTAATTACATGTCATTTTTTCTGAGATTTGCAGAGCATTTCCAAATTAATTTCATTGTATAGAGTTGGATCAGATGCTTTCTTCATCTTCTGTGTTATTTTTATTTTTTAAAATCATTTCACTAGGTTCTTGACATGGCCAAACTCATTCAAATCCATATGAAAGTATTAAGAGAAGAAAACATTGAGCAAATACGAAGGGATACAGTGGAAAAGGCTATAACAGCAGTGAAAAATAAGTTGGAATTAGAAATACAGTCAAAAGAATCAGGTGAATAAGGTGTTCCATGATTTTTGGATCTATCTTATTGGTTTTAGGCTATTTAACTAAAGTGATTGCTGTCACTTTGACTTAGAAAAATATTACAGAAGTTGTAATGGTTGTTGTGCCTTAAGTCTGAACTAAAAGAACATGCAGTGAAGGGAGAAGTGAGTAGAATTCAGTATTTTTTATATCCTCTGAAGCTGAGCACCACAAGTATATAAGAAGGTTTTTTGAGCTTTTTGAAAGAAGTTGTTTCTGGCAGATACTGGTTGGAAATTTCCATTTGAATGACTTTCTGACAGGTTAAATCTTTGCAAAGATTAAATTTTCTTCAAGAAAGCAGCTTGTTAGCAAGGCTGATATGAACCCATAATCCAGATTTTTTCCGCTTTTGAGTAGCCTTCCAAGTATGGTTTTTCAGGTGGCATGACTCTGCAGCTCTGGTCACTTTTAGACTTCTTAAGCTGCCCAGGTGTTTGCAGCTTGATGAATTCAAGAAATATTTTGAGCAGATGAAAAAAAAATGTTATTTTAATATCTTCTGAATCAAAGTTCATAGAATCATAACAGAATCAGAATAGTTTGGGTTGGAAGAGACCTTAAAGCCCATCCAGTTCCAACACCCCTGCCATGGGCAGGGACATCTCCCACCAACCCAGGCTGCCCAAGGCCCCATCCAGCCTGGCCTTGAACACCTCCAGGGATGGGGCAGCCACAGCTTCCCTGGGCAACCTGTGCCAGTGCCTCACCACCCTCATCATGAAGAAATTCCTCCCTATGTGTAGTCTAAATTTGCCCCTCTCCAGTTTATACCCATTACCCCTTGTGCTGTCACTACAAGCCTTTGTAAACAGTCCCTACAGCTTTCCTGTAGCCCCTTCAGGTACTGGAAGGTTGCTCTCAAAGTTGAATTTTCTTTTGCAAGAAATTTTGTGGGTTTTTTTCAAAATTATTTCTTTTGAAATGAAAATTTTCCACTGAATTGGAATTACCCATTCCAGTCATGGTTCAAATGGACAATTAGGCCATTTGGCTTTATTCAGCCAAGCAGGGAATCAATGTATTAGACTTACTCATGGGTAGATACATGTCTAACAAGCAGTCAGTATACTCCTCTGTTGCTGCAAAAAATAGAAGCTGACAGTGACACAAAAACCACTGGCACTGCAGCAAGAATAATGGTGAGCTATGACACAAAACTTAAAACCATGAAACAATGCTATGTTCCAGATTCTTGGTTATGTAAATACTATTGAGAACAGGTATGTGAAATCGTATTAGGATTGATGAGAAGTCAATCCTAATTAATAACCTTAGAGAGCTCAAGCAATTTTATTGTAAAACAGAACTACAAACAGATGAAGAATGTAAATTATCATAGAAAGTAAGAAAGTTACAGAAAGGGAAATTAAATATTTTTGGAAGCCTGACTCTAGATCTAGATGTAACTATTCCAGAAGGCATTTCCTATTCGTAGCAAAATTATGTAACTAGTTATATAGGAAATTCTGCCTTTTGAGAGAATTACAGAGAGCTGCTAAAAATTATGTTTTAGTCAGATGGATTTTGTAGTGAAGTATTTGTATAAGACAGTGTTCTGCTTTTCTGTGAATTTAATATGTTTTCACAACTACAGGAGACCTGCAAGAATGTAGTGGTGCCAAAGAAGCAGATGATTCTGAAGAAACCACTAATACCGGAGACGGAGTAAACATGGAAGAGAGGGGTACTTCAGAATCTTCCATTATCCAAAAAAGTAAAGAGTAACTCTTAGCTTTTTTAAGTACATAATTCCATGCCTTCAGTGTGTATTGGAAATTAAAAAGTGAAGGGTTATCTTTTTTTTCCTCATTTTCACTTGTAAGACTATTCTAAACTTTTTTCCTTTTTGCTGCTGCTGCTGCTTTGTGAAACTTAAAATGAAACAGTTAATGTCACCATTGAAAGATATTAACTCATTATTAAGTGAATGTACAGGTGTTTTACAGAAGAGTGAGCTAAGTCCTTCTCTAAGTTTCTCCTAAATTTCTCCCCCTACGTTATATGTCTGTTTATCACAGGGGAAAGAGCTCCAACTCACTGTTGTAGAATCTAAGCATGTATTTTGACAAAAAGTTTGGTATTTTCACTTACATATCTTTTTATAGCATAAGTTTGTATCAGAATTTTTAATACATAAGGAAAATAGGTGTTAATTCACGCACAAACAAAAAATAAGTGAAGAGGATCTGAATTCAAGAGTGGGAGGTTTTGGCACTTGAAAAAAAAAAAGAAGAAAGTTAAAAGTATGCTAAGTTTTAACCGACTTGTTGAAATATACTTAAACAAATCAAATAAGTTTGTAAGCCTGACATTGTTTACAAATAATAGTGGTTTTTTTTCCAGTATATTGCAGAACAGAACAGACTGATATTTCATGTCAACCAAGGAGGATAGATTATTAGGTAGATCCAATTAATGGACATGAATGAAATATATTTATAAGAATTTAGAATGGAATTAAATAAATGTGGGTTGTGAGATAGTTTTGACACTATTTTTTTCCTTTTTAAACAAAAATGTTTACTCCTTCAATTCTATTCTTCCTTTAATTTATGACATTCCATACCAGCAAAAGATACTGAAGTGAGCACTAAAGAAAAATCTGTTTCTTGAACTTAAGAAGTAGAAAATGATATCTTTAGATATGATAACTGCAAAGTCTGTTTGGTTTTGGGTTAGGCTGAGGTTTCTTGCAGAATGAAAACACTCATTGTGCCTTTTCCATGGAGCTTGTAACTTGGTAAAAATAACCTGATAGAGTGTAAATTTGTGCATGCAAGTAAAAAATATTAACAGAAAGCAAATATGGCTTTTTTTTTTCCAAATTATGCTCTTCATATAGTAGATACTGCAGTTGCTTAACACAGTTATTCACCAGATTTTATTAAATTAGTATGAAAACTGTGAAGCAACACTGATTATTCCTTTAAAAAGATTTTAAACAATTACAGTCCATTATGTCAGCAATTAATAACAAAATATGGATCCAGTATGAATGTTCTGTGCATCTTTGGGAATGCAGGCTTCTTGACTATCGATGATATGCTGACTTGATCTATAATTTGTTTTGATTTTTCAATTAGTCTGGTCAACCTTTTGATTTAGGAATCAAATAGAAATCAAATCAAAGGAAATTTTCAGGTACTTTAGGTGCCTGACTCTTCTAGTACACATATGTCATTCCATTCATATTGAAATAATATTTCACTTAATGGTAGAAAATACAGTACAGTTAAAAAGAGGGAGGTGAGGGTGTAATGACAGAGCAAACCAAGACCTTAGAACCTATCTTTATGAAAGACCTGGAACTGCATTCAGAAGAACTGGTATTTTATCCTTTCTCAGTATGATTGTGTAATACTGCTTAAAATGACTGCTGCACTGTAATTATGAAGTGGCTGGATTTAATTGCCTAGCAGTTTTTCCTGACCAGTGGAAATAAGTATTTCAGGATTTTGTAAAGCACTTCAAACAAATCTGTCATTAGGAATGTCAGAGGTAACTGCTGACCACCCAGAAGTTCAAGCAATGGTAGGAGAAGCCATAAAAAATGCATCAACCTCTGAAGTTACACCGTCACCTGAAATATATGCTGAAGCACTGGAGAGAACTGTTACAGAGGTAAAATGACTGGTACTATGTAGTAAATCATGTTTTTCTAAAAGCAGCTTGTAACAGTTAATACATTATTGATATATGTTCTTAATTTTTCCATTTTAAAGATCAGTTTAGTTTGTGTCACATAGTCTAAAAGCTTACATAGGATTGGGGAGAGACTGAGCAAGATCACAGAAGACAAATCTATTGAGGACTACTATATATACAAATTATTTCTGTCATGCAAAATGCCTGGGCTACAAATTGTTAAAGGTTGAGAGAATTATCCAAGAGAAGTACCACTGTATGCTTGCTATATTCTTATAATCTTAGCCACTATTAAAGAGATCAAAACCAGTTACCAGTGTTTGAAAATAATTGTATATGAAATTTTATCCAAGGATGTCCACTGATTTTTAACTATTAAAATCAGAATCTAAATTCTTGATAGGTAGCCTTAAAATATCATTGGCACATTAATTTATTTTTGTTCAAAATGTTATTTCATTTCAACACATGAAGTTAGAAATTTCTTACCTTTTATTTACCTGAAATGACGACATGGAAAATTCATAACATTTAGAAAATAATTTTGTATTGTACAGTCTTTTTGAACAAACTCAAAAACTATCTTAATCTTTTTTATGTTACTGAACCTGACATTTTCTAACAGCTTAGGAAGAAGAACAAAGACAGGTTTCCTGGTGCTCCTGAAAAAGGAGGATGGGTAGTGGATAACTACCCTCTGTCAGTAGATCACTGGTCAGCTTTATCAGAAAAAGGGCTTTTACCTGACACTATTGTCTGTCTGAAGAATACAGAAAAAGATGGTTAGTAAATGCACACTAATGAAACTTATTCTTTTTTTTTCTTTGTTGGTATCTTTATATAAAGCATAATTATAAGAAAGTGTAGTAATTATGTCCCTTTATAAAGGGGTCTCCAGAGGAAGAGACCAGTGAATCAATAAAGTGTATCCAAGTTTTCTTACTATTTGGATTAAGGGAATTACAGAGAACTGAAGTCAGAAATGCTTTACAAAAGCAGTAAAGACAATTCCTCTAACTTAAAATCTTATTTACAATTTCCTCATATTTACAATCAGCAGTAAAATCCTCTGGACGCTTGCCATTTCAGGCTTATATTCCCTCTCTCTCTGGCCATCAGCTTGCAATGTGTCTTTCAGTCCAATTCCCCTGTCTGTGCATTGGTTTTCCCAGCGGCAGAATCACATTACAGATATGAACTTTGTCTGCTTCAGAGACTTACACAGTTTACTCAGAACTGACTTCTTATTTTTAAAAAAAAAAAGAAAATCAAAGCTTTTCAGAAGCGTGTCACGACTCTCATCCTCACTTAGCTACAGTACCTAAACTTCTTAGTCACAGAGCTTTGTGAAATTTTGTAACACCTTACACATTTTAACTACAAGTATTCCAGTGTGGCTGGAGCTCATATACAGACTAAACATAGACCTAATGTTTCTATGAGAAAGTCAGAAAATCATATTTGCTGTTCCTATCATTCAAGAAGACCTCCTTTCAGATACTTCCAGAAAGAACATAAGGACAAATTGCATTTTAGTGCCTCATCTTTCCTTTGCAGATATTTCAAGCATATTGAAATGCTCATGAACCTTGTGGTTGGGACACAGTGCATTGTCCTTTCTTAAAACCACAAAAAGCACCTTATACATGTGGTTGGCATGCAGTAATGTAATTTTAATACAGTGTACTAAATAACAAACATCAGGAGTCAAGCTCTAGCTATTTCTCCAGGGAGGGTATTGAGGTGGGAGAGATGCTTTCAGAATTATTTAACTTTCTCTTCACTTCTCAGAATTTAACAATTTAGTAAATTAATTTGGTAAAAGAAAAGGTTGCCTCATAATTCCCAATAGGCTTTATTCTATATCAAACACTTTGGGAACAGACAATTCCTCATACGGACTGTGTTGAAAACTGGCCAATGGTAACTGACCCTTTTTTCTCCTTTGGGAAGAGAATAACTTCGGAGTCCTTAGCAGTGTCTTTCAAATGAAGACGTCTCTAGGGCTTTTCAAACCACATGCTTCCTCCCTGTAACATACACTTCTGCCATGCCCACTAGTTATCAAAATCTAGCTCTCAATTTTTTTTGTTCTAATCTAAGCAATCTATTTTATATTCCTGGTAGCCATCTCTTCCATGCAATCACCTTCTCTTTCTCTAGTCTGATAGCAGATTCTTTAAAGCATAAGCATAAACCTTTCCTAGAAGTTAGAGAGATCCTTCCTGAAACTTAAATTTTGTGCTCACAACCCTGATGATACCTCTCTTTGAACTAACACCATTATAGCCTTTATACCAGATAGCAACCCCCCTGCTTTCTTAACACAACCCATTTGGCCCTGTGTTAAGTAGATTTCAGGCTTGTAAGGATCCATCATTTCCAATTTTACTGTTTGAGGTGATCATGAGTCTATACCCTAATTTCATCCCTGGAGCTGTATCAGGCTTTCATATCTATCAATGACAATTTATTTTTCTTCAAGGCTTCATTCACTGATGGAAGGAAATGAATTAACATACTTCAAATTAAAAAGCATATATTTCTAACATCTCAGCTTAAAACAAGTTGTGCAAATTAAATACAAGTCACATTGTTTGTAGCCTATCATAACAAATCAAAGTAAAATACAGTACTGGCAGAGATTTTCTTAACAGACTTCCAGTTGCATTAAAACAGGGCACTGCAAGAACCCCGATCTTTCAGCCAGAATCAGCTGACCTACCTAAACCTGCTCCATTAGAAAACTAGTTTGTTGTTGGTTGACAGCAGTAGCTGATATTCCCAAGTCAACTACTTAGGACTTTGCTAATTTTTTATCCCTTGTTCTAAAGGCTTATAGGTCACTGGCTCAATTTGATCAGGTAATACTGAAATCCTTCATCAGATGAAACAATACTGAATCCTCTGACTGAGGAACACATGTACTCAAGGTGGAAAGAATGATTAGTTAAACTGTAGTAATTGTGATTCTTCTGGATGTTCTTCCTGTCATAAACTAATGCTCTTTGGCATTGCTGTTTCTCATAATACTTTGAGAAAACACAAAGATGGGAAAGTGCATGCCTAGGCCACCAGGAAAAACTCCTGAAGTGTGTTACAAGTCTTTGGTGGAAAAATACCACAGCAGAATTGTCTGAAGATGTGTTTACCAAGAACATTCTTTTAAAATTCCATTCACTCATCCTCCCTTTTTCAAAACCACATTTAATTGAAAGTATTGAAGTATAAGCCATTCACACAAATTTATCATCTGCTTCAAATCAATGCCAATGTTCCTAGCAGTTAAGTAATGTATTTCTCAGGGTTTACCTTTAGATAGAAATACATTTTATGTTAGTTGATAGTAATTGTGTGTGATATGGGAGGAAGAAATATGAGTAAAGTGAGGTGAAACTGTCATGACTCGACTGATGGAAACAGATTTCAGCCACACAGACATATATCATAAATGTATTTGCTGAAGTAAATAAATCATTGGAGTTCCTAGTAGGAACAGCTTAATCCTTATTTCTGTCAATTAGCTAGAGTAGAATTGGTGTGTACATAATGTATATTTTTATTTTAATGTTTTTCAACTATATCTTCTGTTTTCTTCATACATTCAAATGAAATAAATACCAGACTAAAGCATGATATACAAAAATATAAGAGAGATTTTTTTCTGTGCTGTCTTGCCTTATGACCTTCATCATGGCCTTCCTTTATCCCAGACTTTGTTTATTAGGTTCTTGAAACTGGAAAGCTCTAAAACCTTATAAATTAACAGTATAACATTTCAGTGGAATATATGCCTTTTATTGGCTTTAAAAAGAAGTAGGAAAGTTGCCTATAATTTATTAAATAATGTTTCTAATTCAAATAACTTTAATTTTATACAGATGCATAAAACTCATTACTCTTGTGTAATTGTACTGCAGGAGTCTGCATACTACACAGAACATACTTAGCAAATAGGGATGAAATTAATTCTAAGATTTTGAAAAGACTAACAGATGAAGCGTTAAAAAAGAAAGAAGAAGAAGTAAGGTAAAATATTCCAAATATCTAACCATATAAAAGTAAGCAAAACTTTGTGTTAGAGGTATCAGCACATTTGTCAATACAAATGTAGTTAAAAAAGGGCATTAAGACTAGTTGTGATGTATGGGAAATAATCCAATATATGTTAACTTTGGGGAGTATCTTATTTAGAACAGTAAATGTGGTGGCAGAAGATTCTCTTGCTAAGTGCTTTTTTATTAGCCTTTCATTTGCCTTTTCATTAGTCCAGCTTTTTGATGCAATGAGACAATAACATTTTAGATGATAAAATATATTTGATCTGTGTTTTACATAAGGCAATTTATATTTCACTTCCCAATGGTATATTTATTCATCTTTACATTTAATATATCTGCAGCTTGCTTCAGTATTATTTGTATGTCTTACGATTAATAATCTTTTGCTTACAGAAGAAAAATGAAAGAAACATTGACATCAGGGGAAAAGCAGTCTCTAGAAAGTGATGAAGATGAAGGTGATGGTGTGTATGCTTTGACTTCTATTTTATCTAAATATGTGTTTCAGATAATTTCTTAATTTTGTTCTTATGAAGGATTTACAGTTTTGATTTCCTTTCCACATTCAACATCTTGAAAAATGACTTCATATTACTATCTCTGCTTTCTTCACTGATATGGAAATTCCTTTGTATGTGTCATTCTTAATGGATATAACAGAACAGAGATGTGTATGGAATCAAACAGTACAGTTTTAGTTTTCAGTAAATCTGAAGGAGAGGACTGTCTTCTCTAGTAACTTCTCTAAACGGGTTATTAATTGTACTGAAACTTCCTGCTTATCAAAAAATCTGTATCCACACACAAGTTAGAAAACACTGATAGAGCTTTGCCAACAGCTAATAGGATAACGGAAAAACTGTCTGATTTTCTATTCCTCCACCAGGAAGCTCAGTCTCAAGCGATTAAAAAATGGGAAACATTTCAGGAGAGGCTCTCTTAACTCGCATGAGGAATTGCTGAATCTGGTAGCAACATACATTATGAATTGCTGAATACAGTAGCCCAGTAGAGATGTGGCTGCTGCAGCTCCATATCCCCATGGAGTAATGCAGTAATGAGCCTGAGTGTGTATTCCCATTTCCCCTTTCATCCTCTTCCTACTCTGTTATCCACGTTTATTCCCCCCCAATCCTCTTTGATCCCTCCTCCTCTTTGCCTTTGGTGCATCTTAGAAATGCCTTGTGATGTTATAAGTCACTCACAATCCCAAACTTATTTTCCTGGCATCCCCAATGAATCTCATACCCTGGAGGCAGTAATCCCCATCAACCAGCGAGACCCTCTCTGGTTGACTCATCTCAGTAGATCTCACACCCAGACAACGCCTTCATCGTCCTCTTTTAATGAACCTGAGGGGAGCCTAGTCAAGATTATGTTTCATCTGATTAGGTTATTGGGGTTCTCCACCTGTCATTGTTTTTCTCCTTCTTTGTGCTTATGGAGATTAGCCTTTAATAACATAACCTAACATTAAAAAACCCAGAATTATGTCTATTACATGAAGCTTTTCACCCTAATAACAATATTAATAAAACATTCTGGGTAAAGACTTTCTTGCTTCTTTCTGTGTTGACAGAGCTTCGTATTATTTTTGTGCAGCCACGCTCTACTTCCTGTAATGATCCTACTTTCATATCAGAACTGGGCTATACTTTGCAGCAATGGAAATGCAATTGTCCTGCCAAGAGTGAATCTGTGAGGAGTGAGGTTTCGGGAGCAGACCAACCAGTGGTTGGATTTTTGCACTTCAGACAATTCTGTCAATTGGGTTGATGTTTAGAATTAATTCCAGTTAGCTGCAATATTTTTAAAACTCAACAGTCAAAAAAAGTTGCAGGGTTGAACTTTCCTTTTTACCCTCTTTGGTCGCTGCCTACTTTCTTAGAAGAATGTTGCTATCTGATCTGGATCTGCCGTCAAGATAGGTACCATGCATGAGTATCTGTCTCTACTTTAAGAAATAGGTTGGGGAATTTAGCGTATTTGCGTCCTCTGCTATGAGATCTCAAGGTCTTCCAACACAGCTTCAATTATCACCCAAGACATGGAGCTAAAATTAAAAACTGAAGTGCATAAATTCCCATGGCTTTTTTTCTTCTCAACAGTGAGGGCCTAGACTGCCATTACTCTCTTCCTTTCAAATCTAGCATACTGGTTTCTGTAGAAAAGTATTATGGCCAGGCTTGTTTGTGTTATGTATTGTCAATGTCTCACGTAGGCTTTCTTTCGTATCCAATGTGGCATCTATTTTGCTTACATATAACAAGGGATAAGTTGTGAAGTTAGTATAAGATGGACTGAATATGGTAACGTGCTTTTAATTTTCAATTAAGTAACATTTTACTTACTCTTTGAAAAAAATGCTCTAGTTTTGTAGTGTTCTTTAAATTACGTATAAACTTTTAAAAAATTCAACATTGTAACTTTTTGTAGTTTCTAATTAAACACATAGCTCTTCTCTGAAGTGAATGAGTTCTAAAGTAAAAAATATAAAAGGTTCTACACAAATGCATTATTGTCTCTGTCTCAAATAACAAAGTTTATCATAGTTTTGGATATCTAACTAATATTTATCTGAGCATATTAAACCAACAATTTTTAATGATAGAAGTAAGTGTCATATAAACACTTGTGCTCTTAACACGTGGTAGGTCCTTGTGCAGAGAAAATCGTGTTTTCCTACGCCTACATTTGATTTCAATAATCAAATACTGACTCACCAAAACACTTCACTCATGCTGCTCTTAGCCTGACATCTGTTTGATTTGACCTGTACTGCCAACAGAACACTGACTGCAGCTCTTCTCCCATGTGACATGTCTTTACAAAAATATGAATAAATTATATGCTCACAGTTTGGGTTTCTTAATATACCAGTTATGGTATCAAAAAGAGAACTCAAATAAAAAACCCCTTCAGAGCCCAAATCATACTCTTTTGATGTCTCATATAAATAAACGTGCGTTTCAATAACTGCAATTTTTGTAACCTCAGTGGAACATTGAAATAACTGGGATTGCTTCAGGACTGAGCATGTTCAAATTTATAATTTCATTTATATTTAAAAGGAAAAAAAAGGTTCCAGCAGTGAGCAAGGTACTTACACGTGCCTTAATTAGAGTGAAAATAAATGGAAAAGGAGACCTGGGGTGAGTTTGACAAATCTATCTAAGTCAGTTAGGAAGTTAGGTTCAATGCTGAAAATGTCTGTTGAAGAAACACAGAACAGTTTATGTGGTAGTTTTTGTAGTGTGTAGTGGGAAATTGTAGCCTCATAACTTTTTTCATGTCCATTGACGCAATTATTCTGAGCATATATTATTTTCAGAAATTTCTTACTACATTTGAGCATTTTTGCAGCAGCTTTGCATGAACATGGATTTATTTATACTAGGAGACATTTATATGACTTAATAAGAATATATTTCAGGCACTGTAGACAGCTTCAGGTGAATCTGTGGGTTCATTCCAGTCTTCTGAGGTAAAATGTGGCAGATTTCTTTCCAGCCACGTTTCTGTAAGAAAATATCCCATACAGTTTATCATCTTATTCACTGAAGCAAACAGTTGTCATGTTTAAGACTTTATTTTCTGTACTTTATTTGGCAGCCCTGCTTTTCTGCGAGGGATCACCCCTTCCCTATAGCAGGGTCAACTGTGCCTGTGTCTCATATGCCTGTGTCACATTAGAGTTCAGGGTGGTGTCTTAGTACAACCTGGTCTTAACTGATGTCTCTTCTGCTACTCTTGCTATTTGGGCAGATGGTCTTGCAAGAAATAAGTCTGTAGCTGGAGCTGATAATTCCAGCTGTCACCTCCCATGCTTGTCCTTCACAGCTGTTGATATCAATATTTCTAGTAAACTCTTTAATATTAATCCCAACACCTCTTTTCTTGTACTACAGATGGCGGAGTGTGGAGTCAGTAACCATCTCTTAAGCTCTTGGTTTATGTTCTTGCTTTTTTTATTTTTATCCTTGTGTTTAACTAAGAAATTTTAAACATAAACAACAACAAAAATAAAACAATAATTAAACCTGTGCATGTTAGGACATCTCCTCTTCAGTCTGAAAAGAAAAGCTTTTTGGAATCAATTATAATTACAGCTTTTACCAGGCAGTGGATGTGTGCTCAATCATACAGTTTATGAATATATTTCCTTTGTTTTTCTTGGCTGACTTGCATCCTGACTTGTTGTTGTGGGTTTTTTACCTCTGACTGGAGACTTTGCAGTGAGTATCTTAACAAGGACAGTTTATTAATCTGCAGATGGGAGAGCAAATTACTTGTACCACAAACATCAAAACAAGCTGTAGTGATAATAATTTCACAGTTTGTTCAGTCTTTGAGCAAAGTTGCATGATCTTCAAAACCACTTTCTGGCCTCCTTCATAAGCCCGATATGATAATTACATTCTAATATCCATAATCAAAGCATTTTAGGCAGGATATTTCAAAATGTGGAACAGATAGGTTATGAACAACCTCAATTAGATCCCAAAGACTTTCAGTTCTTCAATTCTTTGTCTTTCATTCAGAGAAATAAAGGCTAAGGACATAAAATAATAAGGATATTTGGCTAGTACAGCTATGCATTCATTTGCAGAAAAAAAAGAACAAAAGCCTATGATTAGAGCTATCAGTCTCTCTGAAAGCTCTTGTCACTTTCTGAACACCTGTAAGAAAAAGGACATCTTCATCATTTACTTTGTTTAACGTCTGCCCATCTGTCTTCCTTGAATCTATCCAGCACCAATCTTGTAAATTTAATCTCTCAAGTGTTTACACACAATGTAAAAATTTAAACATGCTTAGCCTCTGTGGCACAGTTATTTCCATTGAAGTTTGTAGGACTGTCTGTGATTAATTTATGTCTGTGTGTGAAAATTTGCATGTTGACAGCCTTAACAAAGTGTCTTTGATTTTGTACACATTTTCCTGCATGCTGTTCTCATCTTTGTGTGTATTATGGCCTCTTGATTTATTTATTACAGAGCATCAAAACTCATTATGCCTGACTGCAATCCTCTATATATCAAAAGGAAATAAAAAGCTGGAATAACTGAGGAATTTTCTCAATTTTACACACACTAAAGGTTGTGGGGGTTTGCTGGCTTTTCATTATGTTTGTGGTTTCCTTTGCTAAAAAAACCCCCAAAAAACAAAGGAAATGTACATGACTTTAAGTACTTAATTTCAGATTTTAAAACATATTCTTCTTTAATATGATTTCAGTTTTGTGTAGTTATAACATGTTGAGATACACTAATGGTATTTTATTACACTCACAATGGTCTAAGGACATAAGCAAAACAAGGCTTCTTGGAAAAAGTAATATTCTGTATTGACTGACTGATACAGTCACAAAAACTATACGAGCCTCCAGGTGCACTAGTCCTTTTTTGAGTCAGATGCTCTTCTGCCTAATATGGGCTGATCTGTAGAACACTAAGTGATCCCCTTTGCATGGTCTTGGATATTTCAAAATTTAAACAGATAGATTATGAACCTACCTATTGGAGCACAGAACACCTAGATTACAATGAATGAAAAATATTCTTACATAAAAGCACTGAATTAAAGTACTTCACTTTATTCTCAGTCATGCAGCATCTAATAGATCTAATAGGTCTGCCTCTTGCTGCAGATCAGGTAGCTGATATTAAAATAGTTTGTCTGCAATAAATGAGCATTAAATTAACTAATGCCACTTTTTGCAGGTGATCAAATATAAATTTTGCAATGTGATCCAAAAAAATATTTATTTGTATAGTCCCTTCTTCATTCCTCAATGGGTTTGTTGAACTATTTATTTTATTTGTGCCCACAGAATTTGAGGACAACGATGAGCAGCTTCCACCTGACACTGAAAAAATATCCCAGGAACAGTCCAGTGACTCTTCAGGTGATGAAGGAGAACCTAAACCTACAGGTTGGCCTTGTAGCAGATATAATCTCTTTTACTTGTTAATATCAAGAACTGTATGCTTTCCTTTTCTGTGGGCTTTTTACTATGTTTGAAAGTTGTCTGCAACTATAATTCCTTACCTTAACATTTTGGTTTTAGTGAAATTTGTAATGTAATAGTCAGGTTCATGATATTTAAACAACAATAAATATAATTAAAAGCACGTTGTTATTTCCTGTTAAAAATAATGCACCATCTGTTTGCTCTTTGAAAAACAACAATATCCCACTATTGCATCTACTGCCTAAATACCAAATTAATAAATGCATGCAGGGATCTATGGAAATAGTAAACAGAGTGTTGCTGAAATTCCAGGCTGACATAACCTCTTGGATTCAGAAATCAATGAGCACTCTCTACAGGATGAAATTATAAGGCAGGGAAATCAGAGGAGAAAAAACCACCAAAAACAACTTAGAAAGTCACTCTCATGGATTGTGTTCCCCTTCCCCCCACAAAATAGAAAGAAGATAATACCAGGAAAAAAATGGCAGGGAGAGCAGGAAATAATCAAATTGCACCATTCACAAACACCTACATGTGTTTTCAACAAATGCTGTTTCTACAGACCATTTTCAAATTAATATTATATCACATTAGGCAGAAATACTAGTCCATTCCCTCTAGCAAGAGATCTTAGGGAAAATGAGAATGGATGATTTTTAACTTTGGATGTGAATGATGTGTTTTCCTTAGTCATCCATTGGCTTGCTAACAGCTTACTAGACTTCTCAGAGTCGTGTTTTCTTCTTTTCAAAGAACTCCATAGAAACATAATCTAATGAAAAGGTACATGAAATCCTGTAGTAGCCTTCTCTCAAAAAAACCCCCCAACAAAACACTTCAAAGGCAGCTCATCTTTATTGGAGATGGTCAACTTTAGTTTTTAAAAGATACACTTTAGCTTTTTATCTACTAGAATTTTTAGAATATGAGAAGTCTGAAAGATAAATAAATCAAAGATGGAACATTTTATTTTAAATAGCAAGTTCTTGAATGTACACATTTTTATGCATTAGAAAACAATCAACTTAATCTGTAAACTGAAATGCTTTTTTTTTCCAAACACCATAAATCAGTTTGTCTACTAAGTATATGTCCCTGTAATATGTTGAAAATTATGTGGCAGCTTATATGTACAAGTAAGTAATGAAAAGTCTATATAAACAAGCTGTATTGTCTGTCAAAAAGACAAATGAAAATATATTCATCATGAAATACATGTCAGTTCTAAAGAATAGAAGGGTCACTGACATTCTATGTTTTGCTTTTTTGTTTGTTTTGATAGTCAAACCTTAATGAAGAAGACATGCTAGTTTCTTGTGTCCCTGACTCAGCTTTGGCAGGGTTTGAGAAGGGAAGAAAGAAGGATTTTTAAAAATCTTCTTTGTTGCTGAATATGGACTGAGGGCAGAACAAGTCATACCTAATACTAGCAGAGCACTGGAAAAAAAAAATAAAGCCTTTCCTTCCACAGCAACTCACTTGGAGAACATGTGGGGAGAAAGCCTTTGAGGATTGCTTGTCTCTATGGTAACTATGCTCAGTAAAAGCAAGGAAGACACAGAGCAAAGAGCATGAGAGATTGCCATATAGGCATTCCCTGCAAAGGCTCCAGATTTAGGGCTGAGGAGGATTGTTTCCTATCACCTCTGTGATAAGGAAAAGACTTAACAGCACTGTTAGACAGACCACCATCTCCTCTGAAGGGAACTTGTTTGCATTTTTATATCCATTTATTTTTAAAATATTACTGCCTTTTAAAGTATTTTTCTTGACTATATCTCTTATTTCTTTAAAAACATCTTCTCCCAGTATACCGCCTCAAAAAGTAGAATTATTCTAACTTATATCCAATAGCATAGTCGCAGCTGCCTTACTTACTTAAAAGTATTTTCAGTATTTTTGGTCTCTAAGACCCAGTTTGAAACAAAGCAAGTGCCAGGGAGGCAACATTTTTTGTCACAGTAAGGTTCAAGTACCTGAACCAAAACCATATGTTTGGGTTATTCCATTTTTTGGTTATACCTTTCCCCTAGAAATTTATTCTTTTTATGTTTGTTTTATTAGCTCTCCCCTCTTAACAGCAGAATATTTCTCCAGGTTGGTTATGCCCATGTAATCTATTAAAAAACTCCATAAGTGTGTAATAATTGTTGTGTAATACTTGTTGCTGGATGTGTTTTCTTAAGCAAGAAAACTCTCAGAGGTAACCTCATGTAATTACGTGTCTAAAGTAGAGAATCAAAGCTCAAACATGTGCCGATCCATCATTTGCTAAATACAGCCTATTGGGAGTGGTGTAACATGAATTGTATTTCTGAGATTAAAGTTCATGTAGGAAGCCTTCTATTGAGTGGATTTGTTACCATGTTCAATATTCTGTCTCTGATGATGTCAAATATTCATTTAAATCCATTATTCTGCCTGTACTTTGCCAAGGTTTCATGACCTACTCAGAAATGAGAGGTTTTTAAAGGGCAGGACTATAAAAGACGTTCTTTTGAAGGCTAGATCCAGACAGCATCCATTACTTCTTCCATACATTATTGCTTTGAATAGGGCTGTGATTCACGAGGCAGCACATATGATTGATACAGTGTGAATGAGCCAGGGATAACACGTGCAAAACACAGTTAGAGTAACCTAGCTATTAATGTATCCTTCACTTGTTTTCTTAAAATCTGTATTCCTAATGGAATCATCGTTACATAACACATTAGCAGTGCCCAGATTTAAGCAGGTTTTACCTGGCTACATCTCTGTCTCATTTGGAATAGATCACTGCAGAATGCAACCTAATTAATTGTGACATTTACACAACATCTTTTAATGTACATAAAAAGGAAGGTATTTTCATGTTCCTATTTAGAATTGTGGCAAGAGACAGAAACATGGTTTATTGGTTAATAGGCATGATTGGACTCAATGATCCTAGAGGTTTTTTCCAACATAGTGATTCTGTGATCATTGCAGGGGGTAACTAATGCAAACGTGTGTATAGAATGAATGTGTAGTTTAGTAAAATGCAAATGTTTATAAACATTTTAAAGAAAAAAATAGTTTCTAATTCAATATCAGACTATTTGAAACCTGCCCTGTGTTTCTGCTTAATGATACGCCCTTTTGCACTTTTGTTTTATGGTTGAACTAATAACCATTCAAATACAGGGAAGGCTAGGCACTGAAGTGTCAGTCTAATAGCAATGTTCAAAGCTGTAAAAAGAAGAGGGAATGCCTTAAGTACTCTTTGTTATAAAAGATCACAAAAATACTTGGCAAAATGCTATTTATTAACCTATTAAGTGGCTCAATTAAAATAAATTAAAATAAAGTTTTGCACTTCATCTTGGGGACAGCATGTCAGGACACTGAGAGGGCCAACAGTTCCCAGTGAGCTGGGAGAAGAGTGTGGTAATGTGACCACCAGGACAGGTCTCAGCAGCCAGAACTGGTCCCACCACCTCAGCCAGGAGGAGGGCGTGGCCTCTGGAGCTTACATTGGGTCCTGGCTCATGGGCATGGAATGCATGGAATTAAGAGTTGTAGAAAGAGACATAAGTAGCAAACTAGCAAGGGGCCAACCTTACAGAGCCATGAATAAATGTCAAAAGTAGGCACCTATTTGAAATCCTACATCTTTTAACATTTGGCAGACAATAAAATGAGTCCCTAACTCAAGCTTTTTGACATTTAACACACTGGAGACTGGCACAGTGGCTTGCTTTTTTTCCTAGAAGACAGTAGTGGCACTTACCTTTGATAGATAGCTTCATAGGTAGCTTAGCCATCCAAGTCAGAAAAATAGTCGTATGTGTGCCTTGTCCTGCTGCCTCTCACATATTCCAGCTGCAGTTGACAACTCCAGGTGATGTTTTAGTTGGTAGCATGTTAGAGAAAAGCTAGTCAATTAAATAAAAAAAAAAATTGTGGATTTTTTCAATAGTCCACAAGAGAAGATTGAGAGACATTCAGTTCTGGGAGGAAATACTAGTTTTCTTAAAGAAATGAATTGTAACAGGGCAATCTAACTCCTCATAAGCCAGAAAATTTGTTTGTATTTTTCAGATTGGGGCAAACTCAAAATGAAGATTACCAGGTTGCAATTTCACATAGTGAGCACTGGCCTGTTTAAGGCCAGGGAGTAACCATAAAACACTGTTTTTAATGGTTTTGGGGTTTTGTATTTTTAAGAAAATGCTCAAAGTTTTTAATATACAAGATATTAAGTAAGGCTTTCATGTTTAGTCATATCTCTCCTTTTTACATGTAGGAAGTTAAATAAGGAAAAATAGTAGTAATGGTCATTTCTTGTAAAAATCAGTAAAAGTTCACTGGAATAGTCTGAGCCTGTTGTTGCTTGTGTCAAAATCTGTTCCTGCTCTTTCAAATTCAAAACAAGACAGTAACAAAAAGAGGAGGGGAAAATTATGGCAAAGCAAAAAAATCTCACCATCCACTGTTCAAGCTCTTTCTTGCAGCTTCATTTCTGGCAAGAGACAAACACAGCACATACTGGAAGTCCCAACTAACTGTATAGTAGTACCAGGCCACTTAAGTAATTTCTCTCAACTGCTTTTCTGGCCTTTAGCTGAAGGCACCACATCAGAATTATTAAGCAGAACACAAGAGAAAAATGATAAGAAAAAAGAAGAAAATTGGGGTTGCAAATTATATGAGTGCCGGGAATGGGAACTGCAGCACCATCACGTCGTCACTGCCAGAAAGTGTTCATGATTTAATAAGGACAAGGTGGAGATGGCATCATCTAGGCATCTCTATATCTTCTTCTAGCTGAGACAGAACCTTGTCTCAGGACTTTCCTGGCCGAACAATGTTTAAATGGATACTATTTGCAGCCCTAGGAACCAATGAGTATCCTCCTTCTCTGTTAATGTGCCAATATCAAATTTTTAATTCCCTCTGGCTTTTTCAGCAAAATGGATGGTGATGGAGGCAGCTATGCCTTTGTTACTTTGCTCACCAAGTATCACAACACATGTGGTACGGTTTTGTTACATTTACCATGAGTAGTACAGACAGGCTTGGACTTCTCTGGTCTTGAACAGCTTGCACTACAGATTTCCTCACAATGTATTTTAAGAGATTGAAGTTTTTTTTTTTCCCTTACGCATTAAATAAATTACTGTATGAAGACATGGCTTCATTAAAGCAAAAATTTTTTGTGGGAGTTTCTCAGTTGAAGTATCCACAGAGGGAAGCTATGGTATATACTTTTCTAAATTTTTCAGTTATTTATTCATTCCTATTTGTATTACTGTTATTATCAGCATTTCTATACTCTTAACACTGGAGTGCATTGACTGGCAGATGGGATTTGCAACCACAGTTTTTATCCTTTTGTAGCTCCAGATGATTGTACCCTCCCAAAATTAACTTTTGCATCTTATTGTTGGTACTTCTTAGAATTACTCCACACATACCACACAGACATTCATATCTGTTGCTTCATAACACAAGTATCTGGGTTCTACAAGTCATAGGTATAACATGCCTTTGTCTGCAAAATAAGTGCGTTCTTGAGATATAAGTGTATACCTAAGAAAGTGCAGGAGGAATGGCACACAAAATCACGGTGCAAGAACACAGCAAACCTATTCTGCTGCTTCTTCTAGGGGTTTTGCCAGCAGTGTAAGAGAAGCTGTTCCTGAGAATCCTGTGAATAACACAGTGACTTTCAAGTATGATACAACTCCTCTGGGTTTTTGAAGGACTTCCAGCCTTCAACACCTGCATGTTTTCCCTTCAGTCAGTAGGATAAATAGAGGCAATACTGATTTCTTCCCGGACAATGCATTAACATAGTACTTTTAGCACGTTTATCCATTTTGCTGGAAAAAGCCTAAGTGTCTCAACAGAAAACTTATTCTAAAGGGGAATTCTTAGTATTTGAAAACAACTTTTAAGATTTACGAGCTACAAATAGAAGTATTTTGTTTGGAGTTTTTAAAGTTGTCATCAATGAAAAAAGAAGTATCTTTTCTTTGAAATTGGCTCAAATTCTTTTATGATATTCAGTATATTTGTAATGCATATGTAGTGCATTATTTATGCCATTATATGCTGTAAACTTTAGTTTTTCATTACACACATCAAATTGTCTCTGAATATATAACAGAACATTTTCATTAATTTCTATATATTTATAACAATGCAGAATTGGAAAGATGCATTCATAACTCTTAAGACACCTGGTTTAGTGGTTAAACAACACAAATGAGACTTAAAAGTCAGAAGAAATTAATTCTCTCTTTCAACTCTGTTGCAGACTTTGTTGTAAAACAGAAGGATTCCAGTTCTCTGAACCAATAGATTTAAATTTCAAGCTGTTTACCACCCACAGTTTCTATTTCATGTAATTGGCAAAAGTGTGTTCAGCATCTTTGCAAAGATTAAACATTAGGATTAAACTATCCAGGAACGGAGACATTCCCTTTATAGATCACTTTTGAAAGGTGGATCATACTCTCTGCGTACCACTCTTGCCTCATTTTTTAGTTATGGTTAGAGGTATCAGTTGTAATTTAAGGTGTAGAATTTTAGCTCACTGCTTTGCCTTTATCAATTTAGGATTTCAATCTTCAATATCATCCTTCATATCCTTGATATTTACACTGAAGTGGGCTTTTCTCCCCTACATCTATTTTCTCTGCAGTTTTGCAGTGTTGACCTTTATACATCTGTGTGGCTTTGTCTGAGTAAATGAAGACTTTATTAATATCTGTGCACTGAGATCTTATGCCAGAAACGAAAAACAGCTAGTAGTATGCATTATATTCCTATTCACTCAAAGAGAACATACTCCACTTGAAAAAGAACAGCAACCTAACATGCAACCTGAACACCCACAGCAGCTTCAGTAACTGAACCTGAACCAGGTCAGAACATGAAGTTGCTTCTTTGCAGTATATGCTAGTTTTCTTACTCATTATTTCTCCTTATGCTGGCATGTTTCATATGAGGCATGACCACATGGAGAGCCTCTCAAAATGTCTTCAGCATTAAATCATAATTTTAAAATTAATGTATATTCTTATATTTCTTTACAGGAAAAGTCATTGTATTTGTTTGTGTGATGATTTGAATAACCACATGTAAATTTAGTTAAGTAATTTGACATGGTTTATTTTTCTGGAGAAGCATAAGTACGTACTATAGCAACACAATTTATTTTGACATATTCAAAGTGTCTTTGTAAACTAGTTATATAATAATTCATAATTACAGAGGAGGGGAGGAAGCAGCACTAAAAAAAAGTCACCATATATGAGGAACACAAAAATAATCTTAAAATACAAAGATAACTTCAAAATGTAAAACATTTTAGAGGAGCTTTGCCTTCTATATACTATTTAATTTTCAGAAATCATACTGCCTGAGTTTGCAGAGGATGATTTCCCGGATATACCAGAAATGGAAATAATTAAAAAGAAGATTGAGCTTTTCATGCACGACTGGCAAAAAGTGGAGTCAGAAATCAACCTGTCGTCTCAAGTTCAGATTATTGTCTTAGAGATTGCTGATCAAACTCCAGAAAGTCTGCTTAATCAAATTGTGCTGGTTATGGAAAGTAAGTAATACTGTTTATGTGAGTTACACTCAACCTACCAAAAGGGATTTTTTTTGAGAGCTTGTATGATGAGTGTACTGGGGAGGGGAGGGGGAAGGTTATACTGAGTTCTGTGTTAGTCACATGAAGTGGGACCAAGACATGTTGTCTGAGCTGAAAAGCACAGTAGCAGCCTTTAAGACACAGGAAGAATGGGAGGGAAAAAAATTTTAAAAAAATTTGAAAAATACATATATAGCTATACAAATATGTACATAATATCTTCCTAAATATTCAGACAACACATTTTCCCAGTTACTTGCTCAGGATACTGGTTTGAGAAATGGAAATATAACAAAGGTTCACCTATGTACAGTATTCATTGAAGATAATGAGACTTTCAGGGTGTGTAATAATCTGATCTACCCACATGCATAGATTGTGTTTCAAGACTGGATTGTTACAGTATTGGTGTTTTTATGGCATATTTCATTTTTCCTATCTTTACTGCAATGCAAGTGTTTTATTAACAGGAACATCTGTTGTGCTAGCTTTATAATCAACTAAAATTTGACTGATGGTTTTCCCAAATGAACAATAGGAAAAAAACCTGTTGTGAACAGTAATGGCACTGTCTGCATGTGGTTGTATAATACTTTTGTACTACAAGTTCCCATTGACATTCCCAATTTATTTCAAATGAAAACCAACTGGTAGAATTTCCATTTTGGGGGGAGGCATTACATTAATTACTACATGGGGAAAGAATATTTTGTTCTATGAATAGGAGAAATGAAACAGACAGCATGATTTGCTTTCACATATATGCTTGCCTTTATGAACAAAGAGACTATATTCTGGCATAGCCAAATGAAAAATCAAACAGAAAAAAATTAACCTTTTCAGAACCTTTTAAATATCACAGTTGGGAATTATCTGCTGAAGACTTAAATGAGGAAGCAGAAGATCTGGCTGCTGAAGGGGAAGATGAAGAAGCAGAAGTTGAAGAAGAGGAAAATGAAGATGAAAAAGTAATCGTGTTAGCTTTGTCGATTTATACTTTTATCATAACTCATTTATTTTCAGTTTGAGCATAACCACAGATAAGTCAGATTTTGCACCTGGTTTTGTATGATCCAGTTTCTACTTTCTTATGGAATAATGCACATGCTTCAGAAACGCTTTCATGGTGTTCCTGTGTTCCAGCAGTTTTACTCCAGTGAGAAATGTAAATATCCAGTACTAACAGAGGGAATGAATGTACCTAATTTTGCCAGGTGGCAAAGAGGGGTTTTATTGAAGAAACAAATGTGAACTTTGATTTCTGTCAACTAACAGTGATTCTGTGAGCCNGTTTCTACTTTCTTATGGAATAATGCACATGCTTCAGAAACGCTTTCATGGTGTTCCTGTGTTCCAGCAGTTTTACTCCAGTGAGAAATGTAAATATCCAGTACTAACAGAGGGAATGAATGTACCTAATTTTGCCAGGTGGCAAAGAGGGGTTTTATTGAAGAAACAAATGTGAACTTTGATTTCTGTCAACTAACAGTGATTCTGTGAGCCATCATGTAAACATCAGAAGATGCAGAGTTCTGATATGCAATCCTCTGTTTCATCTCAGCTACTGATAATTTTCAAACACCCACTTTAATGAAATTAAAGGTCTAGCTTTTCTTTTATTTTATCCGATATTGGAAGATGCCCATTCCCAAATTTAATTGTACAGGATGTCCATATACTGTACCAGATCTGTATTAAATAGATTTTTTAGAAGTTAATTTTTGTTGGATAAGTAATCTGACTTCATACCACCAGCTCTCATTGCCATTTGTGAAGATGTCTGTTTCTGCACTTTTAGAAGAAGCAGAAAGTGAGTTTCAACACAGCACAATAAGATTTTATTATAGATACTTCTAGCCTAATATTGGTGTTCAACAGCTAACTATATCATCATTTCAAATTTTAAATGGTCCTTCTCTTATCAATAATTGTCTCACTAGATTGTACAGTTTGTTTTCTGACTCTGAATCTGAAGTGTGTATTTTCATATACTTATATTCAGCTTACAAACTATTTTGAGAATGCCATTCTCACTCAACTCTATTGACACTACTTAATCTCACCTATTTGATACACTTTATCTAAATGAGCTGCTGAATTCAAATAGTTTTTGAAATTTTTCTTGATAATTTCAGGATGAAGAAAAAACTAAAGAAAATAAGAGACACATGGGAGACACAAAACACTTTTGTCCAGTCAGCCTGAAAGAGAACTTTGTCCTTTACCCAGGAGACACTGAACTCACAGCTAAATATCGAGAAAAGATTTATTACTTTTCAACTTCTGACTACAGAGATAAATTCCTGGAGAACCCTGAGGAGTACGTGGCTCACAATGAACCAATACAAGTAAGAATCTTCAAAATTATTTAAAGCGCATTACAACAGATTAAAATCACTGTCTCTCATTCCCATTTATAATTGTTTACTACTACTGATTTTTCCTAGGTAACAATAAATACATCAGGCAATCCCTTGAAACAAATAAAATGCATTTCTTCCCCGCTGACCGGGTTTGATGCAATTCTTATAATGATATTTTGGAAGTGAAAAACAATTGGGGATGCACTGTAGACTCCAAATTGTTATAAAATANATAGGAAAAAAACCTGTTGTGAACAGTAATGGCACTGTCTGCATGTGGTTGTATAATACTTTTGTACTACAAGTTCCCATTGACATTCCCAATTTATTTCAAACAAAACCCAACTGGTAGAATTTCCATTTTGGGGGGAAGCATTACGTTAATTACTACATGTAGAAAGAATATTTTGTTCTATGAATAGGAGAAATGAAACAGACAGCATGATTTGCTTTCACATATATGCTTGCCTTTATGGACAAAGAGAATATATTCTGGCATAGCCAAATGAAAAATTAAACAGAAAAAAATTAACCTTTTCAGAACCTTTTAAATATCACAGTTGGGAATTATCTGCTGAAGACTTAAATGAGGAAGCAGAAGATCTGGCTGCTGAAGGGGAAGATGAAGAAGCAGAAGTTGAAGAAGAGGAAAATGAAGATGAAAAAGTAATCGTGTTAGCTTTGTCCATTTATACTTTTATCATAACTCATTTATTTTCAGTTTGAGCATAACCACAGATAAGTCAGATTTTGCATCTGGTTTTGTATGATCCAGTTTCTACTTTCTTATGGAATAATGCACATGCTTCAGAAACGCTTTCATGGTGTTCCTGTGTTCCAGCAGTTTTACTCCAGTGAGAAATGTAAATATCCAGTACTAACAGAGGGAATGAATGTACCTAATTTTGCCAGGTGGCAAAGAGGGGTTTTATTGAAGAAACAAATGTGAACTTTGATTTCTGTCAACTAACAGTGATTCTGTGAGCTAAACATCATGTAAACATCAGAAGATGCAGAGTTCTGATATGCAATCCTCTGTTTCATCTCAGCTACTGATAATTTTCAAACACCCACTTTAATGAAATTAAAGGTCTAGCTTTTCTTTTATTTTATCCGATATTGGAAGATGCCCATTCCCAAATTTAATTGTACAGGATGTCCATATACTGTACCAGATCTGTATTAAATAGATTTTTTAGAAGTTAATTTTTGTTGGATAAGTAATCTGACTTCATACCACCAGCTCTCATTGCCATTTGTGAAGATGTCTGTTTCTGCACTTTTAGAAGAAGCAGAAAGTGAGTTTCAACACAGCACAATAAGATTTTATTATAGATACTTCTAGCCTAATATTGGTGTTCAACAGCTAACTATATCATCATTTCAAATTTTAAATGGTCCTTCTCTTATCAATAATTGTCTCACTAGATTGTACAGTTTGTTTTCTGACTCTGAATCTGAAGTGTGTATTTTCATATACTTATATTCAGCTTACAAACTATTTTGAGAATGCCATTCTCACTCAACTCTATTGACACTACTTAATCTCACCTATTTGATACACTTTATCTAAATGAGCTGCTGAATTCAAATAGTTTTTGAAATTTTTCTTGATAATTTCAGGATGAAGAAAAAACTAAAGAAAATAAGAGACACATGGGAGACACAAAACACTTTTGTCCAGTCAGCCTGAAAGAGAACTTTGTCCTTTACCCAGGAGACACTGAACTCACAGCTAAATATCGAGAAAAGATTTATTACTTTTCAACTTCTGACTACAGAGATAAATTCCTGGAGAACCCTGAGGAGTACGTGGCTCACAATGAACCAATACAAGTAAGAATCTTCAAAATTATTTAAAGCGCATTACAACAGATTAAAATCACTGTCTCTCATTCCCATTTATAATTGTTTACTACTACTGATTTTTCCTAGGTAACAATAAATACATCAGGCAATCCCTTGAAACAAATAAAATGCATTTCTTCCCCGCTGACCGGGTTTGATGCAATTCTTATAATGATATTTTGGAAGTGAAAAACAATTGGGGATGCACTGTAGACTCCAAATTGTTATAAAATATTCCTCTTTTTTTCTCTAGGCTCCTCCCTTACGAGTGTGCTTACTTGGGACTCATGGATCAGGTAAAACTACTTGTGCACGACAGATAGCAGACAAACTAGGCATTTTCCATATTCAGTTTGAAGAATATCTGCAGGAGTTGATCTTACCCAAAACTAAAAAGAAAATTGGACCCCATTTTGATGAAGAACCTGAAGAAGATGAAAATAAAATGCCAATTCTGTCACAGGAACTGGAAGACTTATCTCAGACCATGACTGAAACTGAGACTAAAAAAAGCAAACAGGTAATAATATGATCTTTTTTCTTATGTCTATACACACAATTACCATCATGAGAACAGAATAGAAATTTCCTATAAAATTCTAGCTCAATTAAAATCACTTATGTTATATTATTTACTTGATAATAGTTCTTGACAATGTTTTGTTACAAATGCCACAAACATTCTTCAAAACATTTCCAAGAACAATGTGTAGGGTTTTATCTAAATCATAGAGACAGACACCTCTCATGGTGTGTAATTCCTCTGAAAAACAAATATTTACGTAAATGTTTATTAGGAGAGAGTGATTTCTTTTTTTAGACAGTGATATATTGGGAAAAATGGACAAAGTTTCAACACAAATTAATTCTTGTTTAGACAGCAGTGGATATGATAAAAGCCTTTATTGTGTGGAGAAGTCTCAACATAGGTACACAGCATATAAATCTCTAAAAAAATGCATAGTATGAAGAAATGGAAAACCTACCTTCTACACAATACAAATAAGAGTTTATCCAACTTTGAAAGCTTGAGGAAGAAATAAGTTTCTGCACCATATTCTAAAAGCTGGGGGTTTTTGTGCCCCCGATACTTGCCATGTTCCTTCAAGTTACTACTTATCAAAGACCTTCAGAGACATCCTACTACAGGCTCTAAGGAAGTGTGCAGGAGGGAAAGCAGCCTACAGAGGCAGCATGCAGAAAGAATATTCAGGCACGGGATTGGGTAGACGAGCATTTAGTGGAAAGGGAAAGTAGTAAGGGATCTGAAAGGTAGTAAGAATATCTACAGCAAAAATAGTAGCAAAAGGAAGACCTATCAAATCTGGGTCTACCACAAGTTTCATTAAAACTCATATAGCAGCAATTGTCCCAACTCTAAGGAATTACCCAACTCCAAGCACATAAAAATATCCCAAAATGTATAATGTAGTATAGTGAAATGTGGCAAATGAGGGGGGTTTTTTTCTGCTGGTTTAAACCAAATGAAGACAGTACCTTACTTAGTAAAAAAAAACAATTAACATGTCAGGTAGAGCTTTCTTTCATTCTGATTTTAGTTTTGGTTGGGTTTTTTTTCATTTTATTTGTGGATTTTCTTTATATAAAGGAAGTGGAGTTAACTGATGAGGAAAAAGCAATCAAAGCAAATCTGATGGATAATGAGGTGCTGCCTCCAGAAGTCCTTGATAACATTGTTCTTGACTGGTGGAGGAAAGAGCCATTCCGGTAACTGAAATTAGATTCTCTCTCTCTTTAATTAATCATATGAAGTATATCACCCATTTTGTCTACAATTGCAAGTAACTATTGGCAGAGATTATTTAAATGCTCTTGTACTTCTTATGAATCACAGTCAAGTCTTAGCCTTGGCTTTGTTCCTGTGATTTGATTGATATTTTGACAGTAATATAATGTCTTACATGCTCTGCACAGAATTGGACAAAATATTTAGTTCACTTGAATTCGATTAAATCTCCTAAATAGCTGGGTAGTTTTTGTGGGCTTGCAGGATAGATGTGTAAATAAACCATTTATGTTTCCATGTAATTAATAAATATGGAGAGCTTGAATCCAGCTGCAACTACTGGTTTCCATTTATTGTAAATATTATGTAGAAAGCAAAGTATCAACAGTCTTCATAATAACACAGAATCAGGTTATCTTGTGCACTCACAATCTGCACTCCAATGATGTATCTGCAACAGGCTCCCTTTCATATCAGAACATACATCCATAAAATAAATGTGGATTATTGTTGCATAAATAAGAAAGATCATTGACTCCTAGTAAGCATACTGACTTTATAGGGTGTAACTTCAGGGAAATGTGATTTTCCATGTCCGTATCTCATCCATTTCCACCCAGATCATAGCTGCTGGATATAGCCACTAGGTTTAAATTCCTAATAGTATGAGAAATTCCTTAAAAAGAATAAACAAGTTCTTCAAACTTTTCTCTTGTCAGCCCTCAGATAGGGGACAATTTTCTCCTAATGATGTGAAAAACAGGGATATCAGTTTTAGGAAAAAAAGAATGCACCAAGACAAAAAAAATTGCAGAGAATCACACACGGTGTTGTGATATCATGGCATGTAAAAACAGTTTCATCAGAGACTATAGCAGAAGAGAATCCTCATCACGATATACATCATGATCAGTATCCTCCCCACAAGTTCTTACCAGAGCATCCAGGTTGTTCCATCCTCTGAGTCTTTGTAGCTTCTTTGGTTTTCTGCAGTTTTACAATGTATGCTATTAAGGTCTAAAGTAATAAAAAGAAATATCAACTTCTTGTTAACATAACATTCAGCTTTACAGAATTATTTATCTGATTTGAGACTGTAAGATATCCAACTAGATGTAGAGTTTTCATGACATATCTGAACTGGTTCTGCTGTCTGTGGGAGGTCATGCTGAGTGGCAAAGTTCTCATCCCATCCTAAAGAACAAATTGTCAGGCAAAAGCTCTCTGTGGTGAATGCTGCTGAATAACTTTTGGGGCAGTTTGTGTTTTTTGAAAGCAGATGCTAAAAGTGCTGGTTTAGGGTCACACAAGCAATACTGAGGACACAATTTATTTGTGGCTGGTTTTTTTTTAATTTTTAAATAAGGAATCTGTGCACATTAAAACCTCAGAAGAAATACATTTGTTCATCATCAATTAAAATACATAGTGAAGTATTACTTTTACATTATCAAATGATAATATCTGAAGCTATTGTTTAAGTTTACTCTTAACATATACATTTAATAAGGGAATTGTTTGGCTTTTTTTCGAATTAACTGCATTTTCACTGTGTTGCACTTTAAAGGACACTGAAGTGATAAGTATCTTACTTTCCAATTAGGTCCACGGGATTTATACTGGATGGTTTCCCTCGTACTTTAGATGAAGCCCAGTATTTGTCAACACGAGGACTCTGTCCTGATGTTGCAATTTTTATTCAAGTAGAAGAAAGTGATGTTCTTGACCGTCTTTTGCCTCCACGTCTGGAAAAATGGAAAGAAAGACAGTGTAAAAAAATGCAAAATAAAAAGATACTGAAGGACCTGAAGGCAAAAATAAGGGTAAGTTTTCAGTCCTGTCTACCTTTCTTGTAATTTCTGCAGCATTGATCGGAACACAGATTCTAAGACTTCCAAACAGTGAAGAGCACACAGAGAAAAAGATGTGGGAGCCAGGAGACACAGCCCCACACATTCACAGCATTCCTAGATTTACCACAGGAACTAAAAAGAACTTAGGGCTCCTTTCCTCCTCTGTGCAGTTAATTCATGCCGTTTAGTTATCACACAGCCCAAGAATCATAGAATCATAGAACCACAGAATCACTAGGTTGGAAAGGACCTACTAGATCATCGAGTCAAACCATTCCTATCAACCACTAAACCATGTCCCTTAGCACCTCATACACCCCTCCCTTAAACAACTCCAGGGAAGGTGACTCAACCACCTCCCTGGGCAGCCTGTTCCAGTGTCCAATGACCCTTTCAGTGAAGAATTTTTTCCTGATGTCAATCCTGCACCTCCCCTGGTGGAGCTCAAGGCCATTCCCTCTCGTCCTGTCATCCATCTAACAGAATGCCAGACATCTAGAAAGCCCTAGGCAAAAGGCAACTAGGTGGAGAGAGTAAATATGGCCATATAAAATCAAACACACAGCTCATCCACAGTGCTATTGTTGCATCCCAGATTCCCTGAGTACAAACTGTTGAGTTGATTTGCATCTCCCAACTTAAGTGTTTTTCCATACCATCCCGCTGGGTGAGCAAGTCAGATGGTGCTGTGAGAATGCAGCATTGCTAGATGCATCGTTATCCCTTCTTTTATGACTAAAACGGGAGGACATACAGGGGGTCTGAAAAAAAGCAGACATACCAGTTGAATGCAACCCTAGTATTCCCTTCTCCATTGAAAGAAGCTGGCACAAGGACACTGAGAGCAATGAGTAGCACACTTGCAGTGCTGTGTCATTCAGGAACACTGGACTTCAGTCACAAGAATAGAGAAAATCATCAGAGTTTCTTGCAGCTCTGCTTAGAATGCTGTGGTATCTGGACCACTTAACTTTCAGTTAACATGAATTTCTAAAATTGCACTGTTGCCTGCATGTTGATATACTCAGGTGTTTTAGCTCAGTTCAGGTGACGGTGTTTCAGTGTGCAAGAACAGAAATTGCAGTCTGAATCCCCCTCAGCCCCGTTGGCTTTAAGTAGAATGGGTGGACAAGGCGCAGAGGGGCATGGTTTAGTATTCGGTAGGAGTGGTTGAACTTGATGATCCAGTGGGTCTCTTCCAACCTGGTCATTCAATGACTCTATGATTCCATGGTTCTGCATATTACTTGTGAGTTAGGTGTTAGCCACCAGGTACCTCACATGTATCTACTGAGCAGGTCTGGGGGACTATATTTCTATTGGTAAAAACTGGGCAGTTTTTAAACAGGCAATAGGGAACAGCACACATTTGATACTATACTCACTCACCCCTTTACCAAATGGCAGAAACCACCTATAGGTTTAGAAACTCAGTGTAGCTTACCAATAAAAATATAATATTTTCAGTGTGATCAGAATCACTGTCTTTTTTCCCCCACTAACCTCAATATCGGAAGTCGCCAAGTCAGTTTTACTAAAATATACTTACATGTTCACACAGTAGAGAGGACTGCAAAATTTCAAGCTTCAGATACAGTATTTTTTAATATTAGAGGCAAATCAAAACAGTTTTAAAGTGGAAAGAACAACATTAATTTCAGGTCACATTACCAGTTCACAGAGGAGAGCTTTTATTAGTAAATATCATTGCCTTCTTGTATGTTTTCTTCACTAACAGATCACGAAGATTGCTAGAAGAAGGGAAGAACTTTTAGCAGAACAAAATAAAAAGAAACAGGAGGTAATATATGAAAAAATACTCTTATCAAGACAGCAGTGTAACACTTCAAATTTTTAAGCGTCCCTGGAACTGGTACAATGCTTTGCTGATGTACTATACATCAGTATCGATCAACCTCTGTATTTTCTTCTGAAATATAGGAATACCATTTATTCTTTCAAAATATCTGTATATTTGGCATGAAACAATAAAATATTTTATCTTTATAGGCTTTAACAAATAAGGAGCTTTCTGAAGCCACTGAGGAGGAAGACGAGAATGAAAATCAGGATATTGAAGCTATACTTGAAGAAGAGTTTTTAGAAGAAGAAGAAGAAGAAGAAGAGTCTGAAGAGGAACAGGAAACTGATGCTGTTGACTGCATACAAAATGAAATCACACAAAACTTTGACTCAGAAATAGACCATTTACAAGGTGTACAGGTACAAATTCCACTGTATTTTCTTAAATTACATGATCACATGATGCAGGAAGAGTTTTCAGTTTTATCTTAGTTGTCAAATTGAGGAGCTACAGTGCTTAAACTATCATGCTGCTGTACTCATGATCTACATATGTGAACCAGACAAAGGCTGTAGTGAGAAGGTATATACTTCAAAAAGTATATAATTTATAACATCAATATTTTAGGGAAAGAAAACAAAGTCTGGAGGTCCTTATTTCTTTTTTTAATAGGTCATTTCATGCAAGTAACCAGACTAGAGAGTCATAAATATATGGGAAGTATTTCAAAATAATTTTAAGGCAAAATTCTCATTAGACAACTCTAACTTTAATATGTGCAACCACCTATTGTGAGGTAAAATCACCCAGTTTTAGGTATCCACAACATTAAGGCCCATATCTAAGGCAGTAAGTAGATTGGTGCTATGCATTTACTATATGCTAAGTATCTTATTTCAGGAGGACATTAATCACTATTTAGAAGAAATTCTGTCCACTGACCAGAGGGAGTTTACAGAAGTAGTTAGCTAAGACATAGATGTTAAATTTGCAAAATTAATGCAACATTTACAACACCATAAATGTGATTAATTCAATGTTTATTTTAATAGTTAATGGATTAAATGTCAGAGGAGTTGAGAATAAACTCCTAACAATTTGCACAACAAGGAAGCATAAGATGTGTTGAAAAGATTAACATTTTGTGTTCAAAGATTCACCTTTCCATTAATTTTGGAAGGATGTGAATTGAAAGTACATTCAGCTTTCAAAAGTGACCATAAAATATCATCATTTTATTGAACTATTTAATGCATATTATCATGTATCCCAGTGATAATAATTTCAGGGGTTCTGAATGAAGCTTGAGGCTAATGTCACTTTTCTAAGTATAAACTGAATGTGCAAAACAGAATTGGAAGGAATTTAGGATAAGGCCCACAAGAGACAATAATCAAGAAATCCTGGTAACCACCTTAGCCCTTCATGTGAACAATACAAAGTTTCAAGTAAAAGCTGGTCCAATACTGTGGTTCTTAGACCATTTTCTTCACTGTCATTTGGGAGCATATCACTTTTTACATTAGTAAACTGATGAAAAATTTGATCAGAAAAGGAACAAGCAACTAAGAGTCAGCAACTTTTGCTTCCTTGAAGAAGTACGTAAATCTCAGTGGCAAGAGAGATGACTAGTATTTTAGAATTCATTACTATACTGAGTTCTGCTTCTCATAGAATCATAGAATCACCAGGTTGGAAGAGACCCACTGGATCATGAAGTCCAAGCATTCCTATCATTATGACACTAAGCAGAAAGATCCAAGGCTGTGAATATACATACATATATATTAAAAAATATGTAAACTGAGGAATTACGCAGTAATAGTATAATATAAAAGAATTACATGTTTGGGTTAGATACTCTAATTTCCCCTAGTTACAGCTTACTCAATATTTTTCTGTTATTTTTCTCATTCCAAGAACATCTATGTCTTTATAAATAACTTTAAAAAAACTACTAATTCTAATTAATTATTCAAGAGTCTTCTTCATTGTTGTCTCATTCTTTAATTGTGAGCCTCTTTATCATTGTGCAATCTTGGTCTTCTATGGAAAACTAAATGATGACATTAAAACATAGTAGCACTTGTCGCAGTATTAAGTTGCTAGAAAAAAATGTAGAAAATGGATTATTTTTATATTTTAGTTGAATAAGGTGTGCAATAATAAGTTACCGGAGCAGCAGTATTTTTAAAGAGTAACTAAATAAGCCATCCTAAATTGTATGGAGAAGCAAAAGAATGATACTTGATTATTTTTTTAATGAAAGTTACTTCTCAGGCTTTAGCTTTATCATAGTAGATTTGTCAAAGTTAACTGTCAGATTGTCCTTTTTTATGAAAAACGTGTGATATATAATATCAGTGGGGTAATCTAAGCTTCAGTGGGGAGGAAGATCAACTCTTATCTCAAATCAAATTTTGCAGATTTACGGTGACTGAGAATGTGCTTAAGAAACCCTTGATAGTTCACAGGAAATTTTGCTGTCAGTTATCATAACATTTAATTATGCTTTCGTTAACCAGGAAGAACTTGAAAATTTTTTAATACCACAAATCGAGATTGATGGAAGACGGAAGCCTCACATTGTACGCTACCAAATACATAGCAAGCTGAATTCTCTAATGGAAAATCGTGAAAGCATTTTCGAGAAATGTTACCCAATAAGCTTGCCACTTGCACAGAAGATGGTAGCTTTCTTATATAAATTTCCAAGTTCTTTTGGTCAGTGGGATCCAGTCAAGGTAATGTTTTAAATAGCTGAGGAACGTTTTCAAGAAGTAGCATTAAAAAATATATATATTTTACAAAAAAAACCCCAAACAGACAATAGTAATTAATACCAGAAATATTTACTGTAAACTGCATTATTGAATCAAAACTACACCACTGAATATACACAAAATACAGCAAGCATTGATAATAAAAGTGTCTTTTCAGTGTTGCCACTAAACTTAAGACTGAGAGACATTTGGTAAGATCTCTTAAATTAGCATTAGCGACACAAATAAAGGTGGCAGCAAATCAGAAAGGAATGCCTAATTCTTAATGATCCACAAAAACCAGGACAACAGAGAAAGTCTTAAAGCCTCACAGAATCAGTAAAAACAAACTTAAAAGAATTTGGAGTTTGAATTTGTATGAAGCCACAGAGGTGACCACCAGCCCTAGCAGTGGCAAAGGAGTAAACCAACAAATGTTAAATGTATGAGTTCATCAGCAACGAATTCTGTATTGTCAATATCTACACATTTTGTAGAGCAACAAATAATTCCATAGTATTTTACTAGACATCTGAAAAGTAGAAGTCAGAAGGTACTCATGTCTATCCCCAAAAGTAAGATGATACAGTTTTATAGGTTGCAAGTGAAATATTTTTTGTTTTAGTGATAGAATTAAAAGCATAATGGATTGTAAGTAAAACAAAAATAAAATGGAGTATTCATTTAAAAACAAATGCATTGAATAAGATACAGAAAACAGGAAGTTCCTGAAGGAACATACTTTGGTCTTCATTTTATTGCTAATTAATCAAGTAAATTTTATTCCTTTTTGTATAGTCATTGATTTGGATCTTCACCAGTTCTCGATCATCTTTATCTTATTTTAACCGTGGCGATCAGAAATGCATACAGATCAGCTCTTATTATAGCTTTATGTAATCAAAATACTTGAAATGTTTTAGGATTAGAATTGCATTTTCCATGGCTGAATCAAATTGGCATCCAATAATCTAGGGATATATTAATAGAAGTAGATATTTATTCTCTTCTGTTATTTCCAGTTACTGAACCCCAGCTTATATGTGAATTTCTTGCTAGTGCCTAAATGTTAGACCTTGCACTTTGTTCTGCTAGATTTCACTACATTTTTGTCGTTCCATTTCTCCAATTGATTCATTTATCCTGTGTAGTGTTCTTTTACCAACCAAAAAGTACAATTCAGTTAGAAGAAAGAAGTCATAGAAAGTTATTACCTAAAATCAAAATAGTGCACTGACAGTGGAAATATACATGCTGGCAGTAGTGGAAAAGAAATAGAATCATTTTGAGAGCATTTTAGTATATAGTAGAAATGATGAAATTGATTAAGGACCAGAGGTTTTTTTTTAGAATGGCATATAGAGCATATCCCAATTACTTTTACATTAAATTTGGGGTGGAGGGAGGTAGTTATCATAGAATCACAGAATCATAGAACAACCAGGTTGGAAGAGACCCACCGGATCATCGAGTCCAACCATTCCTATCAAACACTAAACCATGTCCCTCAGGACCTTGTCCACCCGTACATTAAAGTAGCCCATTCCAGTGCCCAATGACCCTTTCTGTGAAAAAAAATTTTCCTAATGTCCAGCCT
>WAAB01017886.1:100386-114026 GCA_013389865.1 Piaya cayana
CAGGATGCCATTGGCCTTCTTGGGCACCTATATGCAACTGACTAGATAAGCAGAGAATAAAAATTATAAGCTGAGGGAGGAATGAGAGCAGATACACAAATATACTACCGACATCTTATAAATAGAAAGCAAGCACACTGAAATGACTTGATGCAGGAATAGGAACCTAAGAATCTGAGAAGGGATTGGCAAGGTAATGCTATACAGTAGAACAGTCCATCTCTTACTGTCACAACCAGACCAACTTACCTATGTACTTACTGACTCCTTTAAGGAATACTAATAGGTTTGTAAGGTATGATTTCCCTCTACAAGAACCTGAGTTGGTTCTTCCCACTAGTTCATATGCATGCCTGTAACTATTGCTTTTTGCCTTAATAAATTTCAGTTTGCTGAATACAGGGTCAGATTTCCTGGACCACGTTTGCCAGGATCCATACTGGAGGCCTTTTAAAAAAATGTACACTTTCTCCACCTTCCATTTTTGTGTAAGGAATACATTATTCAGTAACAATTTCACTTCTGAGTCTCTTTAGAACTATAAAGTGAATGCCACCTGGTCTGGACAATTTCTTCTACAGATGACAACAGTTTTTTCTAAAACATCTTTTATTGACACTTCAGAGCATTTCTTCCAAGAAAGGATGCAAGAGAGATGTGACTAAGTTCTTCCGCAGCAAATAGTGGGAAGGTGCAGGGAATTAATTTAGCATTTCTGCAATGTCCATTTCTGCAATGTCCATCTCAATGATCCACCAACACTACAAACGTTCTAGTGGGGCGTCTGAGGTGTTTAGAAGAAGATTTTATGAGCAGTGTATGTATTTTACCAAAAGCATTTTTGGCATAGGTAATTGTGATTTTACACCTTACTGTAATGTAAATATTGATATTCTTCTCCATCTTCTTCATTTCTACGTGAATTCTGCTGAATACTATAGTCTCAGTATATCTTCTACCGTCAGGCAAATAAGTAGGTTTAATTCACAGAGGAATAAATTTATTTTCTTTGTTCTTTGAATATTAAAAAGAAGTATTATGCAGTCTGACTACACTGTCTTGATGGACAGAAGGTGTTACAGTACCACCTACTGGAAACAGTGAATATTCTTTCTCTCGTCAATGTTTACCTCATCTTTCTGCACAAGAATTGCATATGTATGGAAGTTCTTCACACTTGGACAAAGTATTGTGTCCATATGTATGAATTTCAGAATGCTTTGATGATTTGTTGCATGCAGTTGGTACTCCTCTATTTACCTATAAAGTTGGTCTTGTAGGATGGAGAGAGGGGAGGCTTTGTCAAACCTAATCAACTGCTTCCTCTTTTATCTATGCGACAGCTAAGTGAAGGAGATGTAATTAAGCCACAACGAAGAGATGAAAACTCAGTCTTTCCTGTAATCCATCGACAATACATTTATTTTTTTTCAAGTAAAGAAAATAGAGAAACATTTATGAAAAATCCCATCAAATATATTCGTCAGCCAAAACCTAAACCAGCTGTGCCAGTTAAGATTGCAATTGTGGGACCTCCAAAATCTGGAAAGACTACAGGTAGGAGCCAATGTTACCTATAAAGCAAAACCTCATCTAATGACTGAAGCTCTATCTGTCATTACTGCTACTAAAAAGTTATTAACCGTGAATACTGTTGGTCTTCCTGCTTTTCTTGTTGGGCTCAGAATTATTTTAGTTATATTCTCTAGTGTTTCATTTTATAGTCAGATACTTAATCATTCTCCATCTGAATTTTATCCCTGTTTATTAAGAAATTAGTGACCTGAACCAGCACTTAGAAAATCTAAACTTACACTATTTATAACCCTTGTATTATTTCTGTATATTTTCTAATTGTTTCTTATTTATTTCAGCCAACATGATCTAATGTAAAAGGAAGAAATATTCCTAGGATCAAGAGCCAGAACCAAAAACTCCACATTTTCCAGCCTGTTTCCCAACTTCTAGATTAAACCCCCAATATTTCCATTTTTCTCCCTTCTCCATCCACCCCATGACTCTTTCAATCCACAGGACCCTTCCTTTAACTGGAGGGGAAGGAAACCGAGCTTATACCATAGATGAATGATTAGAAGGTGTTAGAAAAAGAAGAGACAGGTTCAAACAATCTCATATTGAGGAGGAAATTTTAGCCACATTTCCCATATTCTGGATAAAAAATGTAACTACTAGGCTGTTGTGTAAAAGAGGCAGCAGTGGCAACGTATTTTCTAAGACATTTTGTAATAGTATTGACTATTGCTGCTGAGGTTTGTGCTGAATTGAATGCTGTTGGTGAACTGGGCTTCCTTTGCACATATGCAAAGGTTTGGTCCCCTTAGGGTCTTATGCAGGGTTAGGTACCTACTTACAGAGATTATGTGTTGGAAATGACCCAGGGAATGAGCTGAGCAGTTAGCTTCTAAGACTAAGGACATACTTAAACTGCTATGTTGTGATGTTGCTTATGTCAAGTTGTGTGTTGAAATCAAAATGTTTTACAGTGGCCAAGAAATTTGCAAGTGTATATGGGTTACTGCGCCTGAGTATGGGAGATGCCATACGGCTTGTGTTAAACAATCAGCCGGACAGTGAGTTGGCCCTTACATTAAAGTGGCATCTTCACAAAGGACTGACTGTACCTGACGAACTGGCCATCCAGGCTCTAGATGTGGCTCTGATGAATCACGTGTGCAATACCACTGGGTAAGAATCTAGTTTGAGTTTGGGTTTGGTTTAAGATCTGCGAGTCTCTTCATAGGCAATGATTCTCATGTTATCACTGTAAACAATTTCACTAAAGTGCATCAGTGGTTTATGCATTAAGAAAATAATCTGTCCAAAATTAGGTTCTTCCCGTTACTCTAGGAAACCAGACTGAAGCATAATTTTCTGCATTTTTCAAATAAGTATATTCCAGTAAATCCAACTTCCTTTACGGAAGTTACCCTTTTTTCAGTCAATAAGCCTATACTTTCTACTATCCTTTGAGAACTACCATTTTATCTCTCTTCTTCTCTTCTACCAACTCAAGTGCAAACTTGGATGCATCTGAATTTCTTTGGTCCTGCAGTTAAACCTTGGTTCAGTACTCAGGGTTTTTTCTGGGTTTGTTAACAACTGAGGTTATTAAGGAGGAACTAAAACTCACCAGTCTTTCCACCTCATTCATATATGATCATGATTTTCTAGGTTCTTTTTCCACTACAAAAAAACATTCCAAACTGGGCAGTCTTAAAATAGTTCATGATCATGTTTTCCCCCGCACAGAAATAATTTTTACAGGGAAAGGCATTTTGTCTGAAAATGTCTGAAAATTGTTTGAGCTTGAGATTAGAATTCTTTTAGCTTTTCTTTCATTCTAAATACTGGACTATTTTTCAGTATATTTTGCCCCAGTACTGCCTAATATGTGAAACATTTCTTCTTTGATATAATTAAGAAAATTCTTCAAGTACTGTTAATAATTTTACTTTTCACTTTGAAAACTACTCCTCCCAGTCCAAATGGAGATTTCTCATAGTTAAAATTGTTTCTGAATGACTGATGTGTCAGAATTTTGGAGTCCACAATTTTTATAAGTCAGAGCCATCCACTTGCATTCCTATATGTTTTGTGTATTTCCTTTTTATTCTATCTAGTTGTTGGTTGCTTTTTCTTGGGGTTTTTTTTTGTTTGGTTGTTTTTTTTTTAAATTTGATTGCAAATTCTTAGGAGTAAAGACTGTATCTGTGCAGTCTGGGCATCGATGAGTTTGTGGCATGGGTGTAGACTTTTGCCTCTACTGAGAACATCATACTTAGGAAAACTGTCTGTTTCTGTTTGTATGCAGAGTTGTAATTGATGGATATCCTGTAACAAAAAAACAAGTATACCTCTTGAAATCAGTGAGGATAATTCCAGTGAAAATCTTTGAATTAGATATGGATGCAAAGGAAGTGTTCAGAAGAGCAATGTTGGAGAAAGAAAGCATGAACAGGTAGTGATACTCCCTGACAGCAATATTTTTATTGACATGATATTATAATTTCTCTATTCATAGAATCATAGAATAGTATGGGTTGGAAGGGACCTTAAAGATCATCTAATTTCAACACCCCTGCCATGGGCAGGGACACATCCCACCACATCAGGCTGCCCAAGGACCCATCCAGCCTAGCCTTGAACACCTCCAGGGATGGGGCAGCCACAGCTTCCCTGGGCAACCTGTGCCAGTGCCTCACCACCCTCATCATGAAGAAATTCTTCCTAATGTCTAGTCTAAATCTGCCCCTCTCCAGTTTATACACATTGCCCCTCAACCTGTCACTACAAGCCATTGTAAACAGTGTATCTCCAGCTTTCTTGTAGCCCCTTCAGGTACAGGAAGGTCACTATAAGGTCTCCTTAGAGCCTTCTCTTCTTCAGTCTGAACAACTCCAACTCTCTCAACCTGTCCTTGTATGGGAGGTGCTCCAGCCCTTGGATCATCTTCATAGCCCTCCTCTGGACCCGTTTCAACAGCTCCATATCCTTCTTATGTTGAGGATTCCAGAACTGGACACAGTTCTCCAGATGAGTCTCACAAGAGAGGAATAGAGGGGCAGAATCCCCTCCCTCGACCTGCTGGCCACGCTTCTTTTGATGCAGCCCAGGGTATGGTTGGCATTATGGGCCAGGTCCCTCTGGATGACATCCTGTCCTTCCAGTGTGACAACTGCACCACTCACCTTGGTGTCATCTGCAAACCTGAGGGTGCACTTGATCTCACTGTTAATATCATTAATGAAGATATTAAACAGTGCTGGTCACAGTACAGACCCCTGAGGGACACCGTTAGTCATGGATCTCCATTTGGACATCAAGCCGTTGACCACTACTCTCTGAATATGACCACCCGACCAGTTTCTTATCCACCATACTATTCACCCATCAAATCCATGTCTCTCCAATTTAGAGAGAAGGATGTTGTGGGGGATCATGCCAAAGGCTTTACAGAAGTTCAGACAGATCCCACACATTGGTTTTCCTGTGTGTACTGCTGCGGTTACCCCATCATAGAAAGTCACTAAGTTGGTCATACAGGATTTGCCCCTGGTGAAGCCATGCTGGCTGCCATTAGTCAGCTCCATGTCCTCCATGTGCTGAAGCACAGCTTCTAGGGGGATCTGTTCCATGATCTTCCTGGGCACAGAAGTGAGGCTGACAGGTTGGTTGTTCTCAGGGTGGTCTTTTCTACCCTTTTTAAAAATGGGCACAATATTACCCTGCTTCCAGTCACCAGGGATTTCTCCCAATTGCCATGACTTTTCAAATATCATGGAGAGTGGCTTTGCAACCACATCAGCCAATTCCCTCAGGACTCTGGGATGTATCTCATCAGGTCCCATAGACTTAGACATGTTCAGGTTCCTCAGGTGGTCATGAACCTGATCTTCCTCTACAGTGGGAGAGGCTTTACCCCCCTGGTCACCATCTTGTTGTCCCATGACCTGGGAGGGGTGAGGAGAGTGGTTATCACTGAAGATTGAAGTAAAAAAGTTATTAAGTACCTCTGCCTTCTCCTTGTCTGTTGATATTCACATGCCTCAGTGCTGTACCCGCAGGGGCTGTATCTAAGCTTGTGCCTAACCCAGTTGTATCCAAATGCCACATACGAAAACACATGGGCATCATTCCCTCTATATTCTAATGCTTTGATTTCCGTAGACCAGAAACAGCAATAGAAGAGGGTAGAGGATTTTGTGGCATGCCCTGGACAGATCTTCTGACTGCATGACTGAGGTCACTGATAGGCAACGCTGTGCCCCCACTGCTTAGTTTAACTGGTTTCAATGAGAGCGTGCACCAGAAAAGTTACTAGTTCACTCTGCAGCTGAAGTTTATTATTCATCAATTCAATTATTATCATCAGAAGAAAAACTGATACTTCATCTAAGAAACTCTCCTTTAAGTCTTAATTTGAGTTCTTTTTAAAAGATAGAAACAATATATATTTTGATAACATATACAATTCATGAGTTACTTGCTAAACCTTTCCATTCGTCTTCTTCCCTTCTTTGTTTTTCTAAGGAGAGAGAGATTCTGTTTAAAGAGCTGTTTGTTGTTTTTGAGGAAGAGCAGTAAGTAGTTTATAAACAGAGAATTAAAAAGAACAGAACATTCACCTTAAAATTAAATTGTATCAGGACCTGGTTCTCATTAACAGAAGTGTTTCTAAGAAGTTCCAGATAGCCTAGAGCATTATTGCATATCTCTTTCATTTTGTCTCTTTCTTTTTTATCAAGTAACCAGTACAATGTTTAATTATTTACTGAAAGCCTAAACACAATTTGCATTGCAAAAATAAATTAATTAATGCTGTATTTTTGAAAGTATTTACTTTAAACTTTCCATTTGAAATACCAAACTAATTAGATTTCATAGGCTTAATTACAAATCAAATGTGCAATATAATATATTTCTGAAAGGTACAACTTACAGGGAAATTAAGCCTAATAAAACAGCAGTTTGTGGGGTATTTTGCATCATTTAAATTATGAATCATTACAGGAAATGCTTCTATGTTCCAGTCAAAACATCTCTTCTGATTTTGTGTAATATTTTTAGAGGTCAGAGATTATTTTCATTTATGTTCATGTAAATATGAGAGGCGGTTTTCAAAATATATCCAAGGATTATGGTTACTTCTTGAATTCAAACAACAGTGTAATTAAAAATTAGGCCTGTTTTTCAATATACTTTTACTTCCATTTTAAAAGTCCCATAGCATTTTGTCTAGGGTACCATTTTATAATGTGTTGGTAGTGTGCATCCGTTAATATGTGCTGATACACTGCAAGTCATTTCCAAAATTATTGAGTTGTATTTTGGACATAAAGAGCAAAAGATTTGTTCTTTGTTTCTGAACATAACTGTCTGATCATACCTATGCTGCTTTTCATACATAACCGGTAATATTCTTAATAAGTGGTACTTCTCAAATATGTTCCACAGTGTCAAATAAAGGTTTTCTATAAAGTACTTTAAAATGAACTCTAGAATTTACACCTGAAATTCAATGAAATGACCTAATCTTCACACTTAATCAGTCTCATTTTCCCTTGTCTTCAGACCTCCCTACCCCGAACATGACAGCTCACAGATTCTAGCTATTAAAAATTCCTGCTATAAACAGCACATTGATGCAACCAGGACTTACTATAAGAAGGAGCATCAGAACTGGTGTGTGATTGATGCTTCCCGGAGCAAGTGGTGGATATGGAACAAAGTACTGCAGGAAGTTCAAGCGGTTGTTAGAGAAATTCAGGTATACCTGGAAAGAATAAAACAAGGTAAAAGAAAAACTTTCTCACAATAAAATTCATGTCTTTGAGTAGCTGCCATGTAACGTGCAGTACATTTCAATACCAGTGCATTCCAACTTCAGCTTGCTTTGGATGAAGCTAATTCTTGGGCCCATAAATACCCTCAAATTCTTCGATCTCATATGCAGAGATCTTGAAGAGCTCTCTTGAAGAAAGCAAAGACAAAACCAATTCCAAGACAGTCTGAGGCCATCCTTCAAAGAACAGAGTGATAGAAAACAGTGGTAAGATATCAGAGGTTTCATGGTCCATGGCAGATTCCTCAACTTTGGGTGAAAAATCACAAAGGGTACCCCAAAGTATACAAAAGAAACTCTGACTTGCAGCATCACCCAAGTGTCAGTGGAGGAAGGGGGAAGGAGAGGAACAACGTTAATTATAAGTTCAAAATTAAGGTTAAACATGCCATGTGCCACTTGTGTTAATTTCTGTGCTGTGAGAGGAAAACCGCTTTAGTCAGAAATGGCAGCTCCCACTTGAATTATTGTGTGTCAGTATTGGTCAGGATTAAATATACCTTTTAAATATGCCTGTGCAGTTTAACTAGAATTTCTCTGACGAGCAAATAGACTTCTTTATCTTATATCCCACTTTCAGTTTTGACTTTTACAACTCTCTGGCTGCACCCTTCTTAAAAATTACAATCATAAGCCAAAAAATATTTTTAAAATATTTCACTTTTTCACATCAAGCTTGAAAAGCAAAATTTTAAAATAGTTTTGGGTTTGTATGATATTTTGTTAAAGATTTTGAATATGTTTCATCCAGACAGACTACAGCATTTGCAAGATATAGATGAATAAATGGAAGGCTTTCATCACATCTTGTACTCTTTTTCACCAATGTAAATAAACAGAAGTATAGCTGAAATGTTTCTTAGCAACATAAAGGAGTAAACCAATAAATCATCATTAAACTGCTCCAGGAAAAACAGATTAACAGGTTAAGCATGTGAAGTTTCCCACATTAATAATCGTTGTCTTTCTTAAGTGACAGAAAATAATTTTTAAATTAATTGTTGAAATGGGCTGCAATTTCATTTTAGTATCAATCTCTAAAACTTGCTATTTTTAATTCTCATTATTTCATATCATCTACACATAATGAATTATAACATCTTCCAAACTGTACCATTTATGAGTGGAAATGCTGATGTTTCCATGTCTTTTATTAATAAAACTTTATCATTAATGGCCTTTATTAACAGGAAAAGCAGCTGGCATTGCTGATTTATGTATCACTCCGGAAGAGCTGCAGTATCGGCTGGGGGAGTTCGGACAGTACTGTCCTGTCAGCCTTGCAGACAAGGGTGAATTGGTTGACTGCTCTGTAACATCGTCATTGCAGTTTGCTGCAGAATTTCGAGGACACTATTACAAGATGAGTTCACAGGAAGAACTGGACGTAAGTGTCAAAAAACAGGTTGGGAGGGGATTATGAGAAAAGGGAATACCGTTGCTTAGATTCTTTGATTCCATATGGAAACAAGTAAGATGTAATCTGAATTAGACTGGTGTTGTTGGTATTGAAGCTTTTGTTCTGTATTCTTTTGCTATCAAATGTCTAGGTATGCAAAATGCAGCAGAATCCATTGTCATAGGTCAAACATTAATTTCAAAGCAACCAGTTCCTCCTTTCCCCTTCTGTTTTGAGGAGACTGGCAGTAGAGACTAGCTAATGATATCAATGGATAGTGGTGGATGCTGGGCAGACAGTGATGACTTCAACTGAGAATGGGCTGGAAAAAGAAATTACTTACCCAGAGCAGCAGAAGCACCAGCACGCTAAGAGAGATGTAGAACAAACAAGTACCTAAACTGCATGAACCAGTTCTCTGGAGTTTGACTACAATCTTATGGTGCTCCTTTCATTATAAAAACATTTAATTTCTTTTTCTACAGAAATTCTTGAGCAGACCAGAGGTTTATGTGCCACCACTGGCACCTCAGCCTCTCCCATCCCCAGATAGGCTCCCAAAGAAACTGACTGCAGCAGATGTGAAGGCCTTATGCCCTGCCAGCACTGAAATGCAGGGATACTGTCCAGTCACCTACCTCGATGGAAAACAGAGGTACGTCATTGCAGTTTTCATAATCTGAGTTACAAACTGTGTGTCCTGTATCAACACATCAATGAGGCAACACTGTCTAAAAGGATTTGTGTTGGATTACTGACTTTTTTGATGAAGACTGCATAGCTATAGTTGGAGTTTTCCCTGTCATAAGCCTTCAAAAGTTTAAATATATCTCACAAAACCTTAGAAGATGCAATACCAGCTGTTAAATTTTTTAATGAGAGATCCATGAAGATCCACCATAAAGTCGCACTGATTTCCTCAGTGTGCAGGAATTTCTCATCAAGGTAGAACCATTGCAGTCAATTTTATGCTATTCCCTTCTTAATCTCCTCAAAAGCCACGATTGGCATTTTAGAGGACCCCTAAAGAAGCACTATAGAAGTCACATAATAAGCAGATTTTGAGTCAGAGACTCTCTCATATTTTGAACATTGTAACTGTCAGTCAGGTGGTGGAAAACTTGGATGAACCAATTGCTATTTTTCTGTAGTTCCTATACTTGCTACGTTACCAGAAGGCTCCCAGTATCTCATGAATTTACACTGCACAAATGATGTTTTATATTTACTGTCAATTAACACTCTTGCTCCATCTCTTTAGGTATGAGGCTTTGGTGCCTGGTAACATTGAGTATGCAGCAAAATATCAAGATAAGTTATATATTTTTGAAAGTGAAGAAAAACTTCTGAAGTTTATGAGGTGAGTATACTAACTGCATTTTAATCTTTAATCATATAATGATTTAAACATCTTAAAAGCACTTACTTTTTATCTCGTTAGGTTACCAGAGAAGTACTGGAATCTGAAGCTTCCTCGTAAACTCCCTCCAGTAAAGGAGCCACTACTACTCACTGCACTTCCTTTGCCTGGATACATCGAACAGGCCAGTTTTTGCTTTTTTAATATTAAACATGATTTTGCAATGCACAGTATATCCTACCCAGTTTACATGACTTTTAAAGCAAAAAGAGTCTTGAGTTTATTAGTGGGATTATATTAAACTGAAAATTGTGTACTTACACCAGAGAGGAATTTTAAAAATCTTTAAAATAATATGTATTTGTAGTTTTAATATAAACATCCAATTAAGACCATTAGCGGAGAATAATGAACTGCAGTAGCATATGGTGGATTTTACAATCATAGAATAATTTCAGTTGGAGGGGACCTTAAAGGCCATCTAGTTCCAACTCCCCTGCCATGGGCAGGGACACATCCCACCAGACCAGGCTGCCCAAGGACCCATCCAACCTGGCCTTGAACACCTCCAGGGATGGGGCAGCCACAGCTTCCCTGGGCAACCCGTGCCAGTGCCTCACCACCCTCATAGTGAAGAAATTCTTCCTAATGTCTAGTCTAAATCTGCCTCTCTCAACTTTATACTCATTCCCCCTTGTCCTGTCACTACAAGCCTTTATGAGTAGTCCCTCTCCAGCTTTCTTGTAGCCCCTTTTAGGTACTGGAAGGTTGCTGTAAGATTCCTCAGAGCCTTCTCTTCTTCAGTCTGAACAACCCCAACTCTCTCAGCCTGTCTCTGACTCTTTTGCTTATCATATCTTGTAAGATTACATTTTGCTTTGACTTTTAACACCAGGATTGACACAGACCCCTATGGAATCAGTTGAGGATAGTTGATTACACTTTGAGACATGAATATGAAATGAATATGACATGAATATGAATATGAAGTGACCATTATTCATGGTCACTTCCCTCCCTATTTTATACTACTTGTTATCTTCTACAATTCACCAACTTAGATATCATCCCTTATTGTTAGATTTCATGACAACAGGATCAGACTTTGGATGCATTTTTGTTCTGGATTTCTGTAACAGTCTTTTAAAACTGTTGTCTTCCTTTAGGGAGCAGCAACTTCTCTAATAAAAGCTCTGAATGATGTGGGCTGGTTAAAACCAAAGTTTCCATTCCTCAGCATAAAAAAATCTGCTCTGCTCTTTGTCGCCTGCCATTTAAAAGGTAGTGTATAAAATAATATGCTATAATAATAATGAATTCTAGAAATGTATTAAATCATTTGGTACAACATCGGTACCAAATTGCATAGTTTTCTTATGTCCAGCTTAGGAAAATACTATCATATACTGGTTTAAATATACACTATCAAGTCTCTTGGAAATGTATAAGGACCAGGGAGGAAAACAGGAAAACAAGGTTACTAGGATAGGTGGATAAGTAAGTGTTCTCTCACAAATCATGAGACTTTAACAACATCACCAACAACCTGATGGCCTTGAAAACTTGTCTAACATGGACGGTTGGATCTTTCGAACAAAAAGTAAAATTCTATAATCTAGGTGGCACTACATTTTAAACCAGTCATGGAGAGCCTTAATTGTCCTAAAAAATTACTAAAATTACTATAATAAACGGCTGCTGAAATATTATCTAAGGAATGACTTGGGTACCTGAATGCTTGCCCTTTTTCAATAGTATCAGGTGGTCAAATAAAACTTATTCACAAACCTTGCCTTGCAGTTAACCTGAAGACCAACTTTCTGATCATACACATCTCCAACAACACATCAATTAAGTATGTGAATAAGGCATCTAACTGTATTGAAAAACATACAGAACACCTGTCATTTTCAAGAAAAGCCCTTCTTTTGCACAGGTTCAGTATCAATACAATAAATTACACAGTACAAAAAATAGATATCTGTGCAGATTAAATTAGATTTAAGTTTCTAGCACAGAGAAATGAAATGTTATTTATCAGCCTGCTTATTTGTGAAATTCTATGTGAAGTTGTCAGTATTAATGTGAATCAGGATATCGGTATGTTGATTATTTTTAACTTCTTTTTTGATTTACTCAAGAGTCCAGACGAGCACCTTACTTTTCCGTAACAAAGATAAACAGTCCAAGATTAAAATCCAGTAGCTTGTACTCAGCCCATGAAATAATAATAAAGTAGAACACCTCATGGAGCTACCAGACTTAGGACAACCCCTTCACTGAAGGAAGTCGTTCAAGCTTTGTTTGCTGTGTTCCTATGTGGCATCTTTCAGAATTTTTGTGTGTTTGCTTTCAGCCCAAAATAGCTGTTGCAGCTAATGCTTTTTAATGGTAGCAGTCGGCCTAAACAGTGCCAGCTGTCAGGATTTCAGCAACCTAGTTTGCAGCTCTGTGTAGCTTTGGTCTGGTTTCCAGTGGAGATTCCTGTACCAGGACTGCTACTTCTTCAGCTCACCAGTTCTCAGCCTTTTATAAGCCAACCTGTTCAGACCAGGTGAACTTTACCTTGCCTTTTGTTATTTTATATTTTTGTTTTAATTTTAAATTTAAATTTTATTTATTTTTTAGATAATGGCAAACTTTAGTACATGCCTTAAGTTCTTCACATCCTGTATTTCCTCATGCCTTTTCCACCACCCTCCAGAAGTTCCTTCAACTATCAGAATTTTTTGGTAGCATAGCTTTGTTATGGAAGACCACTTAACAGTGTAGGCACATTATAAGACCATGCATAAAGGTACAGTTCCTAAGCCAGCAAAATCGCTTTTAAACTGTAGTTTGTTTCATCCACAAAGACTGTTTTAATTCTGCTGTTAGCACAGCTTTGCTAACATAGTGATGTCCATGCTAGGAATCCTTTGTTCATATATAGCATTGTTAAATCATTATTAACACTTGCTGATGATATGGAAAGGTCATGCAAGTGCACTAATCACTTTTCATGCAATGACAGACAGTCTGACCATAGGAATCCGGGAAAACAAGTCATCTTCTTCTAATACTGGGTAGAACTTCCAACTTTAAGATAAAGCCTTCCAGTATACTGAAAAATATCCTTTGCAAATATATCATTATTTATTATTGTGTGTCTCTGCAGAATAATCATGCTGTCTCTGATCAAAAGCCTTATCAAAGTTCTTCATGTTGTGTCCTCTTGGAAATGTTTTACATCCTATTTCTATCAGAAGTAATACTTTCTCATCTTCCACTTACCTCACTCTCTAATGGCACATTTAAATAGGGGACAAGAAGCAGTGGTTTAGTTGCTCCTGCAGCTTTTCTAACAACAATACTGGATTTCTGGGAATACTGGGAAGAGAAGGTACAAATGGGGAATCATAATTTCATAGAGATTTACTCCTGTATCATATACAGGAAGGAAATGGTTATAATTTTGCTGTCTGAAAACATTCCTTCCCATTTGTCTCATTGTAACAAAATAATACAGAATACTCTGA
>WAAB01017887.1:2905-52603 GCA_013389865.1 Piaya cayana
TCGTTACGGTACCTACTTATACAGCGAGAGGGGTTTTCTGGGTAAGAACTCCACACTTGAACGTGTGCATTTCAAAGGAGACAAGAACTTGAAACGTGCCACTGAAGGCTTGGGAGACATCAGCACAGATTGGAAACCCCGACGTGAAGTACAGAAACCAGACGGTCTGAAAGTGAGACTGATCTGCTAATCTCTTTGAAATTTCCGCGCCGAGAAAGGCATGAGGAGCTCTGGAAGCTGCACACAGAGGGAAATTATGGGTTTATTTAGGGAAAAAAAAAGGAGTCGAACTACAGAAAGTTCAGACTGAAAGGAACACCGTTGCCTGTGCTGTCTCAGGGGGGAAGAAAAGTAAGGTGCTTTTGTTCTGGGAGAGAATTCATTGTCCTCATTTTCTACCAGTAAAGCATGAACCTATTTAAAGACATCTGATCACTCTACTCAGTAGAATTATTCAAGGTGACTAGAGAGATTGGGGCCCAGGCTTGCAATTTTTTTTGTCCAGGGCCTTTGGGGTGTGACTCATCCCTCTAAACGTCTGGATCTAAACTACTCACCTTAGGCTCCCTTGAGAGATAAAGAGAGAGGAGTCAGCCCCAGCAAGGTGTGATTCACCTCCCTCTAAGGGAGACACCTAAAGCTTGGCCCTTTGGAAGGGTCCCTGTCTCAGCTGAGTGTAAGCAGAGCCTGGGCTACCCAGCCTCTGGGTCTGTGCTAAGTACAAAAACAGCCTCAAAAACCTTCAAATGTTTTAATTCGCTCCTGAAAAATAAAAATCAGTTCGCCTGCTTTTGTCTCCCTGGCTTGATTGTTTGCCTTTAAATCTCTGGAAAACCTAGTTTTAGCCCAGCTATCGAATACAATGTCTTTCCTGCTCTTGGTTGCTTAAATTTCAGTAGCCAGTTATCATCTTTCTCCTTTATTAGCTCTCCAATAAAAAGGGAACTCAAGGTTTTCTGGATCTGATTCTCCAAGTTATCCTAGATTAATGTATCCAAGATTAAGTTTGACAGAACTAATATTAGTTCAATTGTTCCTGGAATATCTCATCTGTAAAATGAGAGGAGAAATCAATTCAGTGGAATACCTAGGGGAAGAGAAGAGGGGAAAAGGACTCCCTCATAAAAGAAGGGTTTGCCACGATGAAGAAACAAGAAAAAATACAAATACGGGGTTGTTTTGACAATAGGCTTTTGCCTGTAGGAACACCCGTTTTGGGAAGCCTGATATGGGCAAGTGGCTGAAGGAAAGCAGCAGGGGGAAAAAAAAGCAAGGAAAGAAAAATACAGCAGAGAGAAAAGAAAGCCAACAAGAAATAATAATGAGAAAAATGTCACATTAAACTCTGCGAGCAGCATCAGCAGCTGCCTACACCTGGAGGGTGAAGGAATGCAAATCGCAGCCAGGCCAGCGTGCTGCATCTTGCGAGCATTCCTGCGGTGAAGGCAAGTCCCTGCAGCCCCAGGAACATTCCACCGCTCTCCCGTGCTTCCAACTCCGCTGTTTTGCAAAAGAGAAGAAAGCACACACACGCTGCTAACATGGCCCCGACCCTGCACCTCATGGGTAGCCAGGTGTCCTCAGCAATCCTGGTGCAGCACCTCAGCATCTCCTCATTTCTATTCAGGGTGGGCAGAGTGCCTGCAGGACAGCAAAGTGAGACAGTGTCCTGACCCCCCAGCACCCTCAGCCTTCATCCATGGTCACTTTGGATGGTCATTTGTAGGAAAAGGAACAATGTGCGGGTCCATTGGTTTGCTCAGTCTAAGTTTCACATGCATAAGGAAGCAGAGGAGACGACGCAGCTGCTGTAAAACAATCATAGAATCACAGGATCATGGAACAATTTGGTTGGAAAGGACCCCAAAGCCCATCCAGTCCCACCCCTGCCATGGGCAGGGACACCTCCCACTGGATCAGGGGCTCCCAGCCCCATCCAACCTGGCCTTGAACCCCTCCAGGGATGGGGCAGCCACCCCTGCTCTGGGCAACCTGTTCCAGGGCCTCCCCCCCTCACAGGAAAACATTTCTCCCCAAGATCTCATCTCAATCTCCCCTCTTGCAGCTGAAAACGATTCCCCCTCATCCTGTAACTGCACACAAACCTTACAGGATTAAACGAGACTTTATTTCATACCCCATGCTTTGCCCCCTCTACTTCTCTGTTGTGAAAAACTGTGTTTGATTTTTAATCCACTACTGGCCTAGGAATGCACCTCAAAAACGTTCATGAACACCTCATTATCCTGATAAGCACATCCACTCTCCAGTACACCACGTGTACCAGGAGGGGTTTAGGTACATGTAACCAAACCTGATTAATCTCAGGACTCCACCAGCTCCAGTTCAACGAGACCAGAGCATCAACCAGGAGCGTTGTCTCCCTGAACTGCTGCAGCCTGGGAATTTCTGGAACACGAACTCCAGGACCAGCCTGGTACAGAGTTAACCGGGTGAATTTATCTTCATGCATCCTGCTAGGATCCCCAGCTTGTACTAATCAAAAGCTGGAAAGGCTAGATGGATGGAACCAGAAAGCGAGCGCATCAAGGCTCAGCTCAGCAGATCTGTCTTCGTGCTGCCTCCTTCCAGCTCTCATATGCTGCCTGCTGAGTTGACAAGAGGTGCACTGGAGCTAGGGGTGTTTTTTCTCCTTTGCCTCCTGTTGTCCTCACAGAATTTTAGAATATGCTGCCAGATGCTCATTCATGCCAGAGCAGGATGAGCGATAGTTTCTTCGTTCCTAAATGAGCCCCTCTGATTCATGGTATGTGCAAGTCATTTTCTCCGAACGCTCGGGGAATCAAAGTTCCTCATGGCCCCCCTGCAGAAAGATTAACGTGCTTGCAAAAAAACCTGATTGGGAATGTGGGTAAATAATGCTGGTTTGTGTGTTTGTTCTTCGCCTGCAGTTCTTCCTCCCTAAGCAAAGCCCCTCAGCATTTACATGGATATTACAGCCATTATCATANTGAAAAATAAAAATCAGTTAGCCTGCTTTTGTCTCCCTGGTTTGATTGTTTGCCTTTAAATCTCTGGAAAACCTAGTTTTAGCCCAGCTATCGAATACAATGTCTTTCCTGCTCTTGGTTGCTTAAATTTCAGTAGCCAGTTATCATCTTTCTCCTTTATTAGCTCTCCAATAAAAAGGGAACTCAAGGTTTTCTGGATCTGATTCTCCCTTATATCCTAGATTAATGTATCCAAGATTAAGTTTGACAGAACTAATATTAGTTCAATTGTTCCTGGAATATCTCATCTGTAAAATGAGAGGAGAAATCAATTCAGTGGAATACCTAGGGGAAGAGAAGAGGGGAAAAGGACTCCCTCATAAAAGAAGGGTTTGCCACGATGAAGAAACAAGAAAAAATACAAATACGGGGTTGTTTTGACAATAGGCCTTTGCCTGTAGGAACACCCGTTTTGGGAAGCCTGATATGGGCGAGTGGCTGAAGGAAAGCAGCAGGGGGAAAAAAAAGCAAGGAAAGAAAAATACAGCAGAGAGAAAAGAAAGCCAACAAGAAATAATAATGAGAAAAATGTCACATTAAACTCTGCGAGCAGCATCAGCAGCTGCCTACACCTGGAGGGTGAAGGAATGCAAATCGCAGCCAGGCCAGCGTGCTGCATCTTGCGAGCATTCCTGCGGTGAAGGCAAGTCCCTGCAGCCCCAGGAACATTCCACCGCTCTCCCGTGCTTCCAACTCCGCTGCTTTGCAAAAGAGAATAAAGCACACACACGCTGCTAACATGGCCCCAACCCTGCACCTCATGGGTGTCCTCAGCAATCCTGGTGCAGCACCTCAGCATCTTCTCATTTCTATTCAGGGTGGGCAGAGCGCCTGCAGGACAGCAAAGTGAGACGGTGTCCTGACCCCCCAGCACCCTCAGCCTTCATCCATGGTCACTTTGGATGGTCATTTGTAGGAAAAGGAACAATGTGCGGGTCCATTGGTTTGCTCAGTCTAAGTTTCACATGCATAAGGAAGCAGAGGAGACGACGCAGCTGCTGTAAACAATCATAGAACCACAGTATCATGGAACAATTTGGCTGGAAAGGACCCCAAAGCCCATCCAGTCCCACCCCTGCCCTGGGCAGGGACACCTCCCACTGGATCAGGGGCTCCCAACCCCATCCAACCTGGCCTTGAACCCCTCCAGGGATGGGGCAGTCACCCCTGCTCTGGGCAACCTGTTCCAGGGCCTCCTCCCCTCACAGCAAAACATTTCTCCCCAAGATCTCATCTCAGTCTCCCCTCTTGCAGCTGAAAATTATTCCCCCTCATCCTGTAACTGCACGTAAACCTTACAGGATTAAACGAGACTTTATTTCATACCCCATGCTTTACCCCCTTTACTTCTCTGTTGTGAAAAGCTGTGTTTGATTTTTAATCCAGTACTGACCTAGGTGTGGAACGCACCTCAAAAAATGTTCATAAGCAGCTCATCATCCTGATAAGCACATCCACTCTCCAGTACACCACGTGTACCAGGAGGGGTTTAGGTACACGTAACCAAATCTGATTAATCTCAGGACTCCACCAGCTCCAGTTCAACGAGACCAGAGCATCAACCAGGAGCGTTATCTCCCTGAACTGCTGCAGCCTGGGAATTTCTGGAACACGAACTCCAGGACCAGCCTGGTACAGAGTTAACCGGGTGAATTTATCTTCATGCATCCTGCTAGGATCCCCAGCTTGTACTAATCAAAAGCTGGAAAGGCTAGATGGATGGAACCAGAAAGCGAGCGCATCAAGGCTCAGCTCAGCAGATCTGTCTTCGTGCTGCCTCCTTCCAGCTCTCATATGCTGCCTGCTGAGTTGACAAGAGGTGCACTGGAGTTAGGGGTGTTTTTTCTCCTTTGCCTCCTGTTGTCCTCACAGAATTTTAGAATATGCTGCCAGATGCTCATTCATGCCAGAGCAGGATGAGCGATAGTTTCTTTGTTCCTAAATGAGCCCCTCTGATTCATGGTATGTGCAAGTCATTTTCTCCCAACGCTCGGGGAATCAAAGTTCCTCATGGCCCCCCTGCAGAAAGATTAACGTGCTTGCAAAAAAACCTGATTGGGAATGTGGGTAAATAATGCTGGTTTGTGTGTTTGTTCTTCGCCTGCAGTTCTTCCTCCCTAAGCAAAGCCCCTCAGCATTTCCATGGATATTACAGCCATTATCATAATGAGCATGAGGTAAATCTTGCTCACCACCTTCTCCCTAGTCCTGCCCTGGCTGGGCTCTTATCTCCATCAGCCTGCGCCTCCTGTACGGTTGCTAGAGCCGGAGTGATGAGATCACGTCCTAAGAAGCCTTAGGTTCATATGCATCACTTTGTACATTTTTCCAAAGAAAACATGCACGGAGGAAACTCATAAAACGCCTGCTCTTTCCTTTTTTTTGCTTCGGAACTAAGAGACTTGTAAATCACTGCTGAATGGGATGCTATATGCTTTTCTGCCTCTATTATGTATTATGGGGAAATTAATAAGTAATGGGATTTGTGAGATGAAAAGCAAGGAAACCCATAGGGTAGGTGATGGAGAGGCATAATTTAAAAAGTCAATGAAAGGTTCTGTTCAATCACAGTTAAATTATGCCGATACTCACCAAAGTCTTGTGGTAAAATGCTTTTTTTCATAAAATATTGAGATGCCTTTCTGCAGTGACAAATGAAGGCTCCCACAACCCCAGAGGACCGAAGGAGCTGGAGACAAGCCCCTTTTTTATATCTTGTGAGCAGGAGAACCGGGTGTGCATTCAGAGCATCATCTCATTGTGCCCCAACGCTGCTCAGGGTGAACCAATCCTCAGGGCAGGTTCAGAGAACGTGCACCGTGGGTTCAAATTTCCCAGGCTCCCTCTCACTTCTTGCTCCTGACAAATGCGGTCACAACATTAATTCAAATATTATTGCCTTTAGGCTCTCCTCAAACCAGGCCGGTTCCACTCCCTTAAGTCCTTCCCTTGCTCTGCATTCTTAAGGGAAAGAGAAGCTCTTGGAGCCACCTTCTACATAAAATAACAGAATCATTAAGGCTGGGATAGACCTCTAGGACAACACACTGAGCAGAGGTCTGCGGGGTGGTCCAGCTGTCCGTCTCCGTTTAGTCTGCAGGCTCCTCACGGCAGCAAGCGAGCTCTTGTTTCAAGCACGTGCCCCCCAGCACAGCCCTGGTCTGGCACCCAGCTTGTCAGCACAAGTAGATGTAAATAACCCTCCGGGCACATCCCCTGCAGCCCTTCCAGTTCCTGCAGATCCATGGGCCCCGCACTCTGGCATCGTAGCAGCTCACTAGCATGAATGAATATTGTTGGATATTGGCTTGAATGAGATTTTACCTTTAAACATAACGTTGCTCTGCATCGTGCGTCATAAATACATTGATCTGTGCAGGTTGTGCCGTGTCATCAGGACAGAGCAGCAGATAAGCCTTCTCCTTCTTCTCTCACAAAAAAAGAAATCCCTTTCACTGCAACTATAAAAGTTTGGCACTTGGAAAGCAGTTTTACCAACTGAGTACATGAGGTGATGGAAATGAAGGGAAGGGTCAGTACGATGGCTCTGAGCTGGGTGACTGGGGAAAATGGGTGCAATTTCTGACCTCAATGACAAATACATGAGGGGAAAAGTCTATCAGCTGCACAAATGTTTCAACAGAGAGAACACAAACGCCTCTTTCCTAAAGCCTGTGGGTTCAGCATCCTCTCAGTCTTGGTATTCTCATTTAAGTCAGGATGCGGCTTTTATAGAGGGTCCTCAGATTGCAGAGGTTATGGGACAAGATGTCAATTTGAATCCTCTATGACTTGACCCGTTGATGTCAGAGGGGATTTAACCCTGGCACAAGCAAGGACAGACTCCAGCCCTCTCGTACAAGCACGTAGTACCTGCTATCTGCTACACAGAGTCAGGTAGAAAACACTCCAGCAGCGAAACTCCACCTTAGATCACATCATTTTAATGGCTTTTTCCCCCCCCCCCATTAAAGCTTGTAAAAAGTAATCTCTGTCTTGTGAAGAATTGTTTTGCATTTTGGAGACCTCGGGGAATTAGATGGGGCTAAGTAATTACCAAGGAACTTCCATGAGTTGAATAGAAATGGACTAAATGGGCAGAGAGCTCTGCAATGCATTAAGATAAGGGAAGAGAAATTGAGGAAATGGCTAAAAAAAGACTGGCTAACCTTTCTGTGGGCCTCAGCCCATTTTGAATTGATTTGAATATGTATTTTAAAGGCAGTATAAAGCCGTCTGTTCAAACATACCAAAATAGCCTTGTACATCAACAATGCCTTTGACCCCAAGGGGAAGAAACCTGCCTCAGCTCAGATCTTTTCAAATATTTATAGACGGATTTTCCATTTTGACCTTAATTTGAATGGCACGTTTATTTCTAATAAAATTCCAACATCTCCAGCGTTGGACAAATCTACTGAAAGGCTCGTGGGAGAGGGAGAATGAACATCGAGACAAGAATCAAAATTTGGAAGGAAATTTTGGCTTCGTGTGAGGGGATGAGTGGAGGCAAAGTGCTTCTGGAATAACGGGGGATCCACCAGCAGTCAAGCCACACAAACTAAACTGAAACCACCTCCAGACAAACACAAGACAAAGATTCGGTGGAGAGAGGCACAGAGTCTTCCAAGCAACCTCAAGAAGTTGTAAACCCTGCTCTGAGCTTCATAGTTAAACCAAAACCCAATTCCTGCATCTCCCATCCAGCTGCATCCGACCAGGTGACAGCGCAGGGAAAGGCACCACCTCTGAGTTCCAATAAATGATCAATAAATGATCCTATGTCATCAAAGTCCTGCACATGGGGTACCTGCAGCCATTTAAGGGGGGCTAACGACTACACGGGTATAAAAGGACGGCACCACCAGTGCTGCTGGTTACTCTGCCTCCAGCGAGCAGCGCAGCCACCTCCAGACTCTGGGACAGGAGAGAAATCACACTAAGATTTTATGAATACAATTACTTGAAAAGTAATCACCTATAGATATAAAGAGAGTTGCCTTCAGCAGTTCACACAGGCATTTATTACCGCTTGTCACATCTTTTTTTGATTAAAATTTTAAAAAAAAAGGAAAGATTATTTTTCCCTCCTTATTTGAGGAGAGGCAGAAGATGTGCCCTTCAGGCAGTTCACGTCGAGGAGTGCCCATCTCCACATTCAAACGCTGTGCTGACTTATTGCTGTTGCAGATCTACCAGTGTTGGACTGGGGATAAATGGGCAGTGGAGGTGAGGAGGGAGAGACCCCATCACGCTCACAACGCTGGGCACATCCCTGCACAAAAAGCACTGCTAGTGAAAGGGCAGCAGCTCAACAGTGCAATCACAGAATCATTGAATCACCAGGTTGGAAGAGACCCACNCCAGGTAGTTATAGAGACCAATGAGTAGTTTCATTACTTTTTGCACTGAATATTTATGCACTAATACAGTGTTAGAGGCTGCATCTCGCTTTAGTTTCCTCTAAAAGCTCCTACATCCCTTCCAAATAATTCCCCCCACGTTAAAGGTGAAACCTGAAAAGAACGACCCTAATTTCCTACCAAGAGTCTCAGCGCATCTAACCTTTCCTCTCCCCCTCCATTTGGGTCAATGGGTTCCACACATTTATGGTACAGATGAAGTAACTGCACACAACGTAAGCAAGCAAACTCTGATACCAATTTAAAAATAAATAAGGATTTTTGTGCTAGCGGAGCAGCAGAACCGATGCGATGGAGGCCAGCGAGGAGGAGTGTGTCACCCTCAGGAATTTCAGGTGCTTCCCCTTTCCTCTAAGAAATCCCTGCCTTTCCCAAAGAAACCACATACTCTCTCCCCCAAATCCCCAAGATTCGAGGTAAAATTTCTGCCTTGCAGAGTTACGTTCCTATTTTTACACCAAAAGCCAGAGCCTACCACTTGATTTTTATAGTCCAACAGAGATAAAATTTGTTTAGTGACAGCCTGACAAGTGAGGCTGAAATTTAGCAGCTTTACGACGCGTTTTTACTGGGTGATTCCACTTTTATCACGCTGGCATTTTCCTAAGATGCTGTTAAAATTACCCATTGTTCTTCCTCCTGTTTGCGCGGGGGCAAATCCCAGGGAATTAGCAACTTTATACCACCCTTGTCACCACGAGAGCCGTGCCGCATACCCTCGAGATGCAGATTTATGGAGCCACCGGTGGCAGCTCAGACAAATCTAAAGGTTTTACTCTCGTCTGCATCACGAACAGCTCCCAATCATGGGATCATAAAGATAACACAGGGGAAGACTAATTAGAGGGGTTAGTACTGCCGCATGAAGCCATCTCGCTGTTCTTGCCATGATCCCAGGTTAGAAAACCTCACGCGGCCCCAGCGGAGCCTCAGCAGCGTCAATCAGGATCTGGCCCCATGACTTCATAACTGAGATGTAACGTTAAAGTCTAATCCCACTTCAATTTTTGAGGCAGGGACACACGCCCATGGTAGCCATAGGGAATCAAGGGAGAAATGGGCTATCGCTTTTAATTTTGGTTTCTAACGAAGACATCAACGATCACGGAAGGGGAAGGAGCATTTCCCAGTCCCCGTGCAGCATCTGCAGCTCGTGCAGGGTGGGATTGTGTTTGGATTGGCTCCGGATCCCCTGCCCTCAACCTCCAGGGACAGGCAACAACTTGCTCCGAGGGGTTGGATAAGCACGTGGGCTTAGAGGGGGCTTTAAATTGAAACCATAAGAAAACATCAGCCAGGAGAGAGGTTTTTTATTAGAGTTTGCTCTCCTCTCATGTGTGTGCGCACCTGATCCAGGGTGGGAGGAGGAGCTGGCTGGTTTTTTTAAGTCGCCCTTTTCTTTTGTGTTGTGCCTGGGCAGGACCTAAATGTCTGGAATGCACCTTAAAACAGCCTTATCTCCACCACCCATCATTACATGGCAGGTGGTGGAGCCTACTTTATTTTCTCATTTCTCTTCTCCTTTTCTTCTCCTCCCTCTGACTTCCCCCTCCACCCCAGGGTAGGAATTTCTGAACCTCAACCAGTAAACGTCGCATGGCTCACACACCTGGAATCCGCTCCATCCTCTCTCCGACATGGAAAAAAGAAATATAGTCATGAAAAGCACACCAGAAAGACCATAAACTACTTGGGAAGATGAATGCCTGTAATATGTTAAAATTGCACAGAAAGTTAAAAATTAATGTTAACCCATCTTCCTATCTAGTTGTCCCAGTCAACAATAAAGATGAATTGTTTCCCCTTCTAAAAATCAGCAGAGGCTTCAGTGATGCTCCAGAAGTGGTGGCACTTGGCTGGAGGTGATTTGGCTCAATATCCAGTGCCAGAAAGAGTGTTTATTACCCAGCTCTCCCAGCAAACATGGAACACGAGCGTGTGGCTCATTGTGTCCCCAAGTTCTGTCTACACCAAGTCCAGGAGGCTCAAAAAGCTCAAAACAATTTTTATCTGGACAAGAGACCGTGTAAAATGACCTTCCACTGCTCACAATGCCCTGGAATGCCTGGCACTATAATCCTTTTAAAATATTAACGTGATTTTGTTAGGAGATTTGTAATTGCAAGGGTTGGTTTAGGATCATTCACACACTTGGTGTACACGTGTGCATTCCCATGCTGCAGCAGAGCCACCCTTAGCCTTGGTTTTCACCTTTGTTTTCCAGCAGAACCTGATGCTCAGTGGTTCATGGAACCATTAGTGTTGGAAAAGCCCTCTAAGCTCATCCAGTCCAGCCATCAGCCCAACGCCACCGTGCCTGCTAAACCACGTCCCCAAGTGCCACATCTACACATCTTTTTAACCTCTCCAGGGATGGAGACCCCACCGCTCCCCTGGCCCCAGCACCTTCCCCTCCACCTCGGCAGCTCCGGGGGTGGATTTGGGCAGAGGTGGCCCCAGCCGTGTTGTAACTTGCGCAGCAGTGAAGCGGCACCAAAAAGCTTAAGGATTAAAAGTATGCAAAAAGCCGACAATTGTATCGCCTTTGTTTTGCCATCTCTGAAAAAATGTAGCCCACAGTTACGCTTTCCGTGCTGGAAAACCCCAGAAACCACAGCCCATGAGCAGCAGCGGAGCTGGAGATTCTGGTTTAACTAAAGGGAGGGTTTATCACTTGCAGGATTCTCTGAACTGGAGGAGCAGAGGTGGCACAGAGTTCACTTCTGGAAGGGTTCAAGAGCCTCCTGATCCAAAGCCCATCAGGCTGGCTATTCCTGTCATCCAAACTGTAACAACAGGTGACGTGGTTGCTCCAAAGGGAGAAAGATGAGGATGCTCCCCCCCTTTGCTCCTGTCTACTCATTTTAGCAGCGGCCACCAGACCTAGTTTGGTTGGATGAGGCCCTGAAGCAACCTGATCTGGTTGAAGATTTACCTGCTCACTGCAGGGTGGGAGGGGGGCTGGACTGGGTGACCTTCATGGTCCCTTCCAATCCAAACCCATCTATGATTCTATAATTCTCTCTTCTTTCCTATATCATATAATCAAGAGAAAAATCCACTCCTTACACCTAACTGCACAGCAGCCACACATCCACTTCCACTGGGCAGCTGTTTCAGCCCAGCAGTGGTCACAAAACTCTGTTTGTGCTGCACTTGCAGACACCTTGGGGACTTTTACTTAGCTTTATTGTTCCATCTGAAACACAGAAAGAGAAATTCAAATCAGGGCAATGCAATAATCTGAGCCTGCTGCTCATCAGCTCCTCACCCATTAAAGAGCAGAGCCCTTTATTAAAAAGGACACGTCTTATTAAAAAGATATGAAACAAAAGTGATTTTTAATTTTATTGGGGAGGCAGAGTCATTGCCGGAGACAGCCCGTGGCTACGTGTGATGATCAAGTCAAGAGGGAGGGCAGTGAAGCACTAACACAAATATGAAGCTAATAAACTTTTTTTCACTCTTAGGGAAAGTGCCGTTCAATTTCTGGTGCTCCAGGCATGTGCAGCTTGAGTAGAAATTTAGAGAAATTACATCCACCTGCTTCTATTTCTTACATCCAGGGCCAGATCTTCAGCCAGCATAAATCAGTTTATCTCCATGCAGCCAGGCAGATTTATGCTGGCTGAAGATGTAGCCCCTGGTCCCACGCTTCAGAAGAAGCAGCTTTAAAATACAAATGAGCGCAAACCCCTTCAAACATTCTCCACTCCCAGAACTCAGAAGGAAGCCCAGGCCTCCTGGACAACCTCCTCCTGTCCCACAGGGTGTGCTGGCTTTGGGCAGTGGGTGATGTTATCCATCAGGAGGTTTGGAAGGTGCCTGCTCCGAACCTCAGGAACCTGCCTGGCTGCCCACTGCCCTCCAGAGCTGTACGCACATACCGAGTGGTTTTGTGCACCATATTCCATCCCTCTGCATGCCTGCAACAAGAATAAACAAACAGCAGAGAGACAAATATCAACCTATCTTGTTCCCTTACCAGACTTTTCTCAGAGCAAAGGTGACGCCGCATCACTTGCTCCTCAACAATTCGTATAACCCAGCTCAAAGAGAAGCTGGATGGTCAACAAGGGCAGCCAGGGGCAGAGATTGTCTGCTAAGAAGAGCGGTTGCTTTTCTGTAATCATTTACACCCTGTCCTGTGACATCAGTGAGACCCGAGAGTGAGGCACGTGCACCCCAAGTTCTGCTCTGCCTTTCAGAAATCCCCTGAGCCGAGGCAGCTCCAAACTGCTCCCCCATCCCAGGGATGCTGCCACCCCACACCCAGCCTGGTGCTGAGCAACTCAGCGAGCCCAGAGAGCAGCCAGCCCCCTGCACACCTAGAGACAGACACGACACTACGAAGAGAACAAAAATACTGTAAATANCTTAGGCCCTGTCCCGTGACATCAGTGAGACCCGAGAGTGAGGCACGTGCACCCCAAGTTCTGCTCTGCCTTTCAGAAATCCCCTGAGCCGAGGCAGCTCCAAACTGCTCCCCCATCCCAGGGATGCTGCCACCCCGCACCCAGCCTGGTGCTGAGATCCTCAGCGAGCCCCGAGAGCAGCCAGGCCCCCGCACACCTAGGGACAGACACGACACTACAAAGAGAACAAAAATACTGTAAATAACACGAGGGTGGGATCTGGCGGGTCCAGTTTATTTTAGCTGTGCAGCAGGCAGGAATACCAGCTTCTCAAAATCAGCGTCTTTGTGAGGTTTTTTGTGCAAGTACAGACAAAGAACAGTTTGCATGGGATTGAGAAACTGAATAAACCTGCGAGACGGTGACTGATGTCAGGCTGCCCCGGCCGCTCGGTGCCTCTGCTACCGAAATTCTAGATCAACACAATGACGAAGCAAGTTGCTTCATGTTTGCTGCCTAGAGAAAAAAAAAAGAACTGAATTCAAAGCAGATGGGAGTTCAGCTGTGGTGTCTCCTACTTCCTTGTTCTGGTAGAGATCTGGAAGAGCTGCCTCAAAAAAGTATTCAGATAAAGGAGTTGAAATGGGGTAGAGCGGTGTCAGATAAAACTCCGCAGCCGTGCTGGGCCAGGCACACCCAGACAAGGAGATAACTGGTGCTCATCCAGTCGCGCCACGTTGCTTGTCTCCGAACTCTGCTGCAAGAGAAGTGACTTGAGGACACCCTGAAAAGCAAATTATCTCCCAGCAGAGAGCAGGGTCCCAGGGCAGGATCCCCAGCACACCCAGTTCACCAGGACACAGCCAAGCTGGCAGGAGCAAACCTTGCTCCCAAGCCCCCGTCGTGGACAACCTTACATAGGAAAAGGAGGCAGAGCATGAGAGATTTTCCATTTGGGGAGTCTCCCATGCCAGAGCCTTGCCTGCACAGCCCTTCTGAGGCTGTGTTGCTAATGAAGAGGGAGCACGGTCTGGATGTGAGTTCTCTTAGTGGCTTTTAAGCTCAGCTCCTGGCTGCTCTGGCTCAGCTTTGCAGGGGCAAAGGAGGAACTCTGCATTTTTCAAAATGGGATGGAGGAGAGCGGGTGTTAGGTTTTCTCTGGGAACATCTACATCTGCAAAATCACCTTCTGCCCCTCCTGCGTCGGGATAAATCACTTTTATCTTTCCAGCAGTTAGTGCAGATGTTTCACCGTTCACAAAATGAAGTCAACCCCAAAAACTCCCTTTCTGACTATGACACAGCTTTCTTTCTTGGCTGAGACAGATTCCCTCAAGTATCTTCTATGTTTGTACTTAAAATTGGTTTCTCACACATTCAAAAATGCCCTCTCAGAACATGAAAATACAAGATTACACCAGGAAAGGCAAACTAACGCCTCGCTCTAAATCATTAATGGAACAATGACACCCTGGGATTCTGCATAAAGCCCCCATCTATCAGGTCTGCAAACTGGCAGAATGTAAAACACGGTCTCACGTGGCGGGGATTTTGCTGAGAGTTAGAAATCTTCAATTTTTAAAAAGGCAGAGGGATCCGAATCAAATGCAAGCTGCCTCTCTTCCTTTGTCTCATTATAATAGTCATCATCAAAAATCCAGAGCTGAGATGTCACCTTAGACAGCAGAGCACGGGAATACACATTGCAACAGTAAATAATGCAAGAGGAGAATATTAGTACATAGCATCCATTTTATGTCTTTTGCTCGTGCGATGCTGGAAGGCAGTAACAGCCCATCATCTGCACTCAGAGTATCCTGCAGTTCTTAATTTTTTCTCCCTGAAATGTGCTCATAGTTACAAAGGGAGACCTGGTTCATGGACTGAACGTGCTCCGAAGCTGCACATCCCGCACTGGGTGAGGCAGAGACACTGGGAAAAGCCAAACTGGGAGCCCCCAGCCCCCAGAGGTGGCAGCCAGCACATTGGTGCTTTGGTTGTTACCGACACACACGCTGGTCCAGATGCAGCAAAGCACCCTAAGACGTGTAACTTAAACCACGTCCTCCTGAAACCAGTAAAGCCAAAGCAGGTTTGGTGCTACTGATGCTTTTTCTAACGTGGTTTTGTCAACCCCAGTTCCACTGGAGTGTGTCAGGGTGACAGGCTTGCAACTCGCCACTCATGGGGATGCGCCTAAGTAACCGCCCTGGTAAAAACAGCATATTTCTAACCAGAATCATTAAATTAGCATGATTAGCGTTGGCCGGACCTCAGTCCCCGTGACTTCCAGCAATGCTGTGGCGTATACTTGAAATATTTCTTGGGAGCCTTTCATCTTCTGCTCCACTAAAGCCACATGTGTAAGAATACTCCTCGTTTCCCCCAATCTACATGAAGATCAGAACACCAGCTATTATGCAGAATAATTAAAATTATCCATCTGTTATTTTAATATACAGCTCTGAACATAAAGGTGCAAGCGTTCCCACAGGCAGGAGGGAGCTGCAGGGGCTCTCTGACAGCCCCGACTTGTGCCTTCACCCCTGAACCGCGCTGCCTCTGACCTGCGGGGCCGCCTCCGGCTGCATTTCACCTCTTCCGCGCATTTCCAGGTGGGATAGAGCACGGGGTTTGCAGGTGGAGTTTCAAAGGCCCTTCAGAAAGGTGACTCTGCCTTTGGAGATGTCACTTACAGACACAAAAATGGAAATAATTGTTGTTTTTCCTTCAACACAGCGAGTTTCACATTTCAGACTGTGCTAAACAGCCACCAGTATCCATGAGCACATTCCTAAATTCTAGCAATACTCAACTTGGTGAGAAGAATGAAGCCTCAAATTAAAAATTACATATTTAAACACCATATAAAGGAATGCAAGTATTATTTTAACACACCCAGCTCAAGCCGGGGTCCATGTACACGAGCACGTTACCCATGGCAGAGTCTGGGTTGCCCCAACCATCACACACGGCACACGGACCAACCAAATCGCAGCTACGCTCAAACGCCAAGTCGTTTCCTTCAGATTGGAACGGGCATTACCGGGCATGGAGAGCTCACACGGAGGGTTCGCTCGTGGAGCCTAGAGAGCATCGCACAACAAGTTGAGACAACGCAAAGCTGAATAAGGCTAAAGAAAGGAGCGTTCCCAAAGGCGTGTTCCTGGCACGGGCTGGAATTGCCGCTCAGATAAACCAGCGTGTTCCTTCATGTTGGGGAAAGGGAAGGGCTCGGGTTACTCACAAGCTACACTCTGAGCTGCAGACAAAAGGGCAGGTATGAGTTGACAAAGCCTCAGAGCTCAGCGTGCTGGAACAGCTCAGAGGAGCCGGCTTAAAGAAAGGTCTGTGTCTGGCCCACCGGGAAGCAACACGGGGAACGTGCGTGTCCTGCAAAGCGAGACTGGCAGGGAGCCGGTGCCAGGGACGGACACCGAAGTCATGGGGAAGAGGACTGAACCAGACCCTGTGTTGCTAAGTGTGTCGTCAACACGATAACTTCTCCCAGGATCTCTCTTTCGATGCGTATATCAAATACTAAGCAAGTCCTTTCCCCCAGCAGACTCAGACAACAGCTGCAGAAACTTCTTAAGGGCTTGTTTCATACTTCTAGTTGGTAAAAATACAAAAAAAAACCAAACCACAAGACATTTCTCACTATTTTCAGCTTCACTCCAGTCATAAAAAACCACTTTTCCACTTCCCCACTTCTTACCATTATCAATAAATCGATTCAGAAAAAAATACTAGAGAAGGCTAGAACGTTATCAAAAAACCTCCAGAAGATGAGGATTCTCATCCAAACTAAACAAAAGCTTTTCACTCCTACGTTGTAAAACTCAGCTTTGTTAGCACTTCCAGTTTTGTAGCGATGGAGCCAGAACATCTACTGATGTTTTCGCTCTGCACACACCTATGTGCTCAGGGACAGCGATTGCATAATCCCAGCCAATCTCTTTCACAAGAAATGTTCAGCAACCCTGAAAACAATCAAGATGCCACAAGCACTAAATAATTGTTTCCTACAAACTGAGGGATACACCTTTTCCCCCAGTGCAGGCAAGTTTTCCGTAAAGACTGGTGCTCCCCTTTGTACAGGGCAGCAGAACAAAGCTGATGATTTCCCATTGAGCCTCTGCTCCTCTGAGAGAGCAAATCTAAGGTCAGGGGTCTGACAGATGTTGGTGCTCAAATCCATAGTCTAGAAACTGGTGCAGGAAGGGCACAGTCACAAAGAAACTCGCTAAAGATAACCAGAGCATCACTATAGGACATCTCCTGCTGGATCAAGGTGACCAAAGTCCCATCCAACCTGGCCTTGAACCCCTCCAGGGATGGGGCAGCCACCTCGCACGAGCAACCTGGGCCAGGGCCTCCTCACCTTTACAGCAAAACATTTCTCCCTAAGATCTCACCTCAGTCTTTCAACTGAAAACCATTCCTCCTGATCCAGAGCCCCTCCCCAGCTTTCCTGGAGCCCCTTTCAGTCCTGGAAGCTGCTCTAAGGTCTCCCCAAAGCCTTCATTTAGATATAATAACTGATAATAACCGAGACACCCCCTCCTTCCTGAGAGGAGGGAGGGCTTTGTGTAATATGAGGCTGGGTCTCCTGTTCTAGTGGATTTACAGCAACATAACTCATCAATCTCCCTCATCCATATTGCTAACTTGCAGTGTGCAGCCACAGACGTGTGGCCATGGTGCTTCCAAAGAGGCTTTGGCTTCATTGTCTGTGGCTTTCCTAGTTTAAAACACATAATTGTGCCTGTAGCGCACAGATTCCTCGGAAAACAAGCTGTCCTCTGCCCCTCCCACCCAGAAGAGTTAGCAGAGTCTTTCAAATGCCTGTTATTGTGGAATGTAACTTTTTAGTGTTGCTCTAAAGTACAGAACAGAGGGAGGAATATTACCTCCATATTTTCCAGGAAATAGGTTTCGGTGTAATTTAATTTCCCAGCCTGTGCTGTGTTCCTCAGTACGTTTTTATTGGATAAATAACACAGATCTCTATAGACATATATCTGTTTCTATGAGTCAGTTGCATCAGCTGCCTGATACATTCCCTCTTTAGCCCTGAATTTCTGCCATCGTGGGTTTTTTTTTTTCATTTGATTGGGAGCACAGAGCAAGCAAGGCTGCAGCCTGGGAACAGCCAAACAGGGCTCTTAAAACACAGCTGCGTATGGAGAGGTGAAGATACCACAGACTGACAGCTAAAACAATCCCAAATATTTCTTTCAGGTCACTAAAAGGGCATTAAAATGCGTAGAATCATGGAATGGTTTGGGTTGGAAGGGACCTCAAAGGCCAGCCAGTCCCACCTCCCGCTGGATCAGGGGCTCCAAGCCCCATCCAACCTGCCCTTGAACCCCTCCAGGGATGGGGCAGCCACCCCTGCTCTGGGCAACCTGTTCCAGGGCCTCCCCACCCTCACAGCTAAATATTTCTTATTTATATCTCACCTAAATTTGCCCCCCTTTCAGCTTAAATCAGAGAAATTGGCTTAAAATGGAGAAGTCTGAAATTTCACCTCTTCTACCTAGAAATTGATTCCCTGGGAGTGTTGATGCCACGACTTCATTCTTGCCCATTTTTGGTTTTCCTTCTCGCAAACATAAAACTGAAAAGTTTCCTCCTCAGCGGCACTCTGGCAGCTTTAGGTTGCACACATCAGCTTGAAAGGTTTACTCTTAAATTACTGTTGCATTAGCTTTGCCAGCAGGGTGATTCATTCTTCCTCCTTGCTATCAAACCCAACACGCAGACCCAACTACACCCAGAGGGTTTTATTTCCCAAGTGACCTCTGACTGCAGAGTCTCCTCTCCCTGCTGGCCTGGCACACAAGTCTCAGCATAAATATCTTTATTCAATGAGGTTTAGATGGACTTTACAGCTGCAACTCACTGAAAACGAGGAGTCTGAGCTACGTTAGGAGTGTTGGTCCGATCAGCTCCCCAGATGTGAAGTTATGATCTGAGCATCGTGCATGAAGCAGTTTGGCTTTTAGGGTTACTCACAAATACCAGAACACAATGAGCTCTTGCAGAACTGTAACAAATTCAGGAAGGGATAAATTGAAAAGTAAAAACGTGTATTTTAATCATCTCCTGCTGCTGGGTTTTAAACCCAGATCTAAAGACCGAGTAAAAATTTAATGCATAGAGTTATGCTCTCAAGCAGAAATTCAAGAATTACTATCAATTCCAGCTCTTGGCCTCTTGCAGACACAGAAAATGCAAGTAACCTTCCAGTAATTAAAACACAGCCACCCTGCCTTATCTTCAAAGGCAGAGGAGAGAAGGCCTGCTACCTTTAGAGCCTTGGGATACTGTTTTACCATCAAGGTATCATCAATCTTTAATTATCTCATTTGAAGGTTCTTTAAGCCCTTTTGGAAAGCCTTAGCAGATCTGGGGCAGCAGCTGCTGAGTCTCCTTGTCCCTCCTAGGAGCTCCAGAGAGGCAGCAGGAGCAGACGCTGCTGTGCTGGAGCTGCGGTTCATGCTCTGATCCTGCCTCGGTGCAGCTATTTTGGCAGATAGGGATGTTTTACACAAAAAATTTATTTATCCCAGCATATCATCCAGTGAGAGGAAGATGTATGGGCCCAGGTGCACCTCATGGTCTTCTCGAGGAGTTTCATGTTCATTATTTAAACTAAAGGAGGGGAGATTTAGACTGGGTATAAGGAAGTAATGTTTTCCCATGAGAGCAGAGAGGCACAAGCACAGGTTGCCCAGGGAGGCAGCTGGAGGCCCCACCTCTGGAAATCATAGAATCATAGACTCAAGGCCAGGTCAGATGGGGCTCTGAGCAACCTGATCTGGTTAAAGATGTCCCTGCTCCTGCATGGGCAGTGGGATTGGATGATCCATAATTGTTTCTTCCAACCCAAAGCATCTTACGATTCCATCAGCTCCCTTCAGCAACACAGTCACATCCTGACCCCCACACCTTTACTGGCTAAAGCCCTGGCATTTCGTTAATGCTCACATTTATCTACTTTTTCTGTTTGCATCTGTTAAAACGTCCTTTTTCCCCTGTCCAACAAAACCTGCATCACATGAACATGGATTGGGGGCTGCCAGTTAGTCAAACAGCAGCCTAGACCATCTTTTTTTTTACAGTTAAAGGTTGTTTCCTTCTTTTCCCCGGTTTAACACATCAGGATTTAGCTGGTTAATACTTAAAACCTCTGAGAACGTGTGAGTCTGGAACAGCAAAATGAAAAACACAATGGAAGAAACAGCGAGGTTTCCAATTTTCTCCAGTAATGGGAAGGCAGCAAGATCCTTCCCCGTCTCTCAGCCCCCGCAGGCAGCTCTTAGGCTCAGCCTTAGTTTGCCATCCCATAAACATTGCTGGGAAACACAGAGCTAACGCGATGTGTCACCAGCATCCTTTTATAAGCCCTGAGAGCCGTGTTGAAACATGGACGTGGCGCCCAGAAGTAACNCAGGAGTCATAACAGAATTGCAAAGTCCAACACTCCCTTATTGCCACAACATATTTATTTTCACCCTGGATCATAGAATCATTGAATCATAGAATCACAGAATCACCAGGTTGGAAGAGACCCACCGGATCATCGAGTCCAACCATTCCTATCAGGTTGTTTTATTCATCAGTTTGAAGATCAGTTTGAGTTTCTGCTCTACTGAAAAACGGAAGAAGTCCCATTCCCCAAGTATCACAGGATCATTAAGGCTGGAAAAGCCCTCTAAGCTCATCCAGTCCAACCATCACCCCAACACCACCCTGCTACTAAACCATCAGAGCAAGGAGAAGCAGGGAGCNTAAAGCCCTGGCATTTCGTTAATGCTCACATTTATCTACTTTTTCTGTTTGCATCTGTTAAAACGTCCTTTTTCCCCTGTCCAACAAAACCTGCATCACATGAACATGGATTGGGGGCTGCCAGTTAGTCAAACAGCAGCCTAGACCATCTTTTTTTTTACAGTTAAAGGTTGTTTCCTTCTTTTCCCCGGTTTAACACATCAGGATTTAGCTGGTTAATACTTAAAACCTCTGAGAACGTGTGAGTCTGGAACAGCAAAATGAAAAACACAATGGAAGAAACAGCGAGGTTTCCAATTTTCTCCAGTAATGGGAAGGCAGCAAGATCCTTCCCCGTCTCTCAGCCCCCGCAGGCAGCTCTTAGGCTCAGCCTTAGTTTGCCATCCCATAAACATTGCTGGGAAACACAGAGCTAACGCGATGTGTCACCAGCATCCTTTTATAAGCCCTGAGAGCCGTGTTGAAACATGGACGTGGCGCCCAGAAGTAACAGCGCAGGAGAGCAGGTTGCAGCTTGCTGGCTCTTTTCAGCAGCAGCTTAAGTGAATGGCACCTTCAGAAGCAGCCAAGCAAAGCCCAGCAAAAAAAAAAAAAAAAAAANAGGTTGGAAGAGACCCACCGGATCATCGAGTCCAACCATTCCTATCAGGTTGTTTTATTCATCAGTTTGAAGATCAGTTTGAGTTTCTGCTCTACTGAAAAACGGAAGAAGTCCCATTCCCCAAGTATCACAGGATCATTAAGGCTGGAAAAGCCCTCTAAGCTCATCCAGTCCAACCATCACCCCAACACCACCCTGCTACTAAACCATCAGAGCAAGGAGAAGCAGGGAGCTTTCCTGCTCTGCTGCAGACTCAGTAGGATGGAGCTCTCAAAGGCACCCAGGACTGCCAAGGGCACGTACTGCAGCTGAATTGGATGCATCTAGGGGAAGAAAAGAGCCAAACACGAATGCAGAAGAGCCAGATACTTAACTACACTGCAGAACCAGGTGTGTCAGCTCATGCCAACTCCCATTGCCAAAGGGGGAATGGGAAGAGAACAGAGGCAGTGTTTTCTTTTAAATTTGGAAGTGGAAAGGATAAAGTAAACTCGCACGGAGCCTGGGGGATGGGATGAAGATGACAAGAGGGGTTGACGCAATTGATTTTCTTTCCTCTGCGAGTTGCAAATGAGCAATTATGGCCGAGAATATTTGAACTAAACTTACTGGAACCTGTCAGCAGTTGATTGACTTCTGTACAGATAACTTGTTGAATGAGAGTGATTAAAGTCTTGGCTATATCAAGACATTAAGCATCTAATGTCTTTTGTTACAGACATAAAATCATCAGGAAATATGCCCCAGAACTATTTTGGCATGTTCTGCCTTTTTCCTTGCAAGTTCCAGTAGACGAAGTCTTAAAGTTGCCTCATGGCCCATCAGAGACATCTGCTCACAGAGGTGAGCAGGACTCATCCGAACGGTGAGACACAGCATCTCCTCCATGGCTGGGATGGAAATGAGAACACGCATTTCTGGGCAGATATACAGGCAGAACGCAAGAATTCCTGTGAAGACTTTAAAAACCAGTACCAGAAGCACTAGAGCTGTAGTCTCAAAGAAGTGGCTAGGCAGTGGTGCAGGAATATATCTCAAAGAAACCTAAGCAAGCCTCAATCCTTCTCCTTTTCCTCTATTGTTATGGAATACAAAGACTTTCTCACAAGATTTAAGTTTTACATTTTGCTACAAGTACATCTCTTGCTATTCACAGCTGGGAGCTTCAGCACATCCCCAGCTGCAGAGGCAGGAGCAGCTGGAGGAGTGGAATGACTGAATAATGCAGATACTCATGTTAGCTCCAAGCAGAAGCAAATTGTCTCCCCCCAAGGACTTAGAGACGCTACCAGTCTCACCACAGCGCTGGTTTGAGGAGGCTGCAGGAGAATGGAGCAGGGAAGGTGACTCCCTATGATCAAACAAGGGGTTTTGGCTCCATTTCAGAAAAGTTACAAGATCATTTTCCACTTATGCATGTGGGAGAGTAAGCGCTGCGCAGGGAAAGGGGGCAGGAAAGCTGGTTAGGCTGCAGCACAGCAGAGTCCGAGACCATGCAGAGTAGAAGTGAAGCACTGTGCTACCCTAAGCTTCACTTTTCTGTGATGGGAAATACAAAGAATGCATAGTCTGAGGCTCGTATTCCTATGTATTCCTATGTATTCCTTTGTTTCATAAAGATGTTTTTCATGACCGTAAATAAACTCGGGAGGCGAACGAGGGGAAACCCCTCAACTCTTCTCCACCTGCTCGTGGACAGGATTTACTGTCGGCAATTTCAGGAGACGTGGCCCTGAGCTTTCCTCTGCTGTGTTTGATGTCTCAAACCTGCAGACCAAATAAATAACTCGGTTCCATTTACTGGACAAATTTAGAGGTCAAAGCCGACGAGCCTTCAAGACCACACAGGTTTCCTCCTCGGAAGCCAAACACTGGAATGTGCCTTTCAGATACCACAAGGAAGAGCCATCACCCCCTGACATATTTCCATCAGCAGCGTTTCAGAGCTTGCAGCAGCAGTTTTATGATGTGCTGCAGGCTTTTTCCACCTAACAGGTACATGTTGAAAGTTTAGGGGAATCAATAGTTGAAATGATTGGTATTATGGCCTTCCTCCCCAGCCATCCACGCCACAGCCAGTCCCACCATTTCTGTCCTTGTCAACGACAGCTGTAAACTTTAGCAGTGTTTGTTATTTTGCAGTAGCAAATAGAACGAATAAAAAACCTGATTTGTATCTAAAAACTATTGCCCTGGCCTCAAACTGTGCAGCAGTGCAAAAATTGCTGAGAGTTTGGATTATTTTGTCCCACAGCTCTACAAAAATAAAAGCAGGCAATGAACAGCCACAGCCTTCTATCCATATTTCTTATGTGGAAAACACTGATTGCCTTTTCTCTAGGTTTTCCAGCAGGCAGTTACAGGCTGATATGTTCAGCTCCACAAATAAAATGTGTGGCAAAGAAATCTGAACTTTTAACTGAGAGTTGTGGGTAAGCACAATGGACACTGCTGCTCAGCACAATTCACCACAACTAGAATTAAAGCAGCAAAACTCGTGACCTGTGTCAGAACCAAAGCAGCCAGGACGCAGAACCTCTGGTTTACCCAACCAGCAAACTGAAAAGCAGAATTCAAGCGTAGGGAAGAAGGACACTTAGTTGTTAGTTAGAAAGAAATAGAGAATTGAAATATAATTTCTTATTTTCCTTTAGTTACCTACGCCCTGCTCCACTGGAAGGGCAAACTAGCCGAGATATTTTGCTTCGTGCAGATTAGTAGAGTTAAAAGATCGAGGAGCAATCTGCCTTCCACAGTATTTATGTTAAATGCAGAGCATGGCACCTCAAACCTGGCCATCCCCAACAACGGGTTTGGAGGCTGAAGGGCAGACCCTGCTCTGGGAGAGACTGCCCACACCTCCTGGAAAAGGAGGGTAGNGAGACCACCTGGAAATATTACAGAACCAGAGAATCGTTTGGATCGGAAATTTGGGTTTAAGGGACGGGTGGACGANAGACTGCCCACACCTCCTGGAAAAGGAGGGTAGAAGGACTTCCAGTTCCTTAGAAGCTCTGGAAAAGCTAAATGAAACATTTCTCACCCAGAACAGCAAATACAAAGTTAGGAAATTTGATCTGACAAAATGATTCATGTTCTCTACCACGTCGGGCACCTGCAGTATGAATGCTTTTAAAAAATAAAGGCCTTGAGAATAAGAGACCACCTGGAAATATTACAGAACAAGAGAATCATTTGGGTCGGAAATTTGGGTTTAAGGGACGGGTGGACGAGGTGCTGAGGGACATGGGTTAGTGATTGATGGGAATGGTTGGACTCCATGATCCACTGGGTCTCTTCCAACCTGATTTTTCTATGATTCTACGACCTTTAGGACTGAGCCCAGCCCTGAACCCAACAGTACCGATGACTGAACCATGTTCCTGAGCATCACACGCATGACTTCTCAATCCCTCCAGGGATGTGAATGTCACTACTCTCCCCCGAGCATCCTGTTCCAATCCCTGATGATTCCTAAACTCTTTCCACGCTCCCTTGGGAAGGATGAAACAGCCTTCTCAGTCTTTTCTGGGGGACTTAGGGGTGGAAGGTGGATCCCAGCACAGCCAGTACCTTTTTAGGCAGCTGAGTGCTGGGAAGCCCTGACTCCCTTGGGAACCTCACCCTGGCTGCACAGAGAGCAGCGGGACCCCCAGCACCCAGTCCCTGCACCCCCACACAGGTAGCGCGGGGAGGAGCTGCAGCCCCTGCCCTCTCCATTGGCTGCGCAAATAAAGACTGCACCTGCCGACAGCACCTGGAGGGGCAGAGCCTCAGCAGAGGCTCCCTTAAATCCCCCGTGCGTCCTTGGTGTAAAGATGCCCCGCGTGCCTTCCCACTCCCCTCGCTCCCAAACTCCCAGCGCTGCCAGCCCGGGACACCCCGACACCCACGGTGCCACCCGCCTCATGGACCATCTTCCATTCCACCGCCTCTGGGATTCTGTTCAAAAGCAGGATGGAAAAGAAGAAAATAACTAGTCTCTGCATTTATTTACCAGCTGTTTTATTTTAAGTTTCCTGTCTCCTTAGTCCTTTTTGTTTGTTTGTTTTGGTTGAGTTCAGCAGAGCAGCGGCAAGCAGGACGGGTACCTGGTCAACCACCACAGGTGAGTGCACGGTGCGACCACGCGCCCTGATGTGTCCTATAAAACTGGTGAACTGGGGAGCACTGGGGCTGGGAGCTGCTTTGGGGAGAGGTGGGTGCTTGGGGAGGCTGCTGCACTGGTGAGAAGATGCAGGAGCATGGTTGGACTCGATGATCCGGTGGGTCTCTTCCAACCTGGTGATTCTATGATTCTATGTGTACTAACGCTGCTCCCACAGCAAGAGGCAGAGCTCATTCCCTACATCCATCCATGCAGGAAACTGAGGCCAGCAGACAGCTTTCAAAAGGAAAAGTGCAAACTTCTCAACCATTTCCTATGGGCGTTTTAAGTTCTAAATAATAGTTAAGTAATTCAAATCAGCAATTGATGGTCATACGTGGAGAGGTGTTTCCCAAATTGTGTAGTTATCACTGGCCTTTAAGAACCTTTTAAGTCAGAACCCGTGGGGTTGCTCTGGATTTACACCAGTACAACAAATACCAGACTGGAGCTGCCATCCAAACCCCCAGCGGCAAGAACTTAGCTTAGTATCAATCACTTGCTCCTTCTCTTGATTTGCTATGCAAGTCACTTGAAAAGGATTTTCTTAACCATGCAGAGATCTCACCAAAAAAGTGAAATATTTAAGAATAGTTCTATTTGTTGTTTTTCCTAACAGAGAAAGCGTTAACTTGCTTTAGTCTGATAAGTTTACCAAGAACTTTGAAGTTGAATAGTCCTGTGGAGCTGTGCGGTGGCACTAGGGATGCTGGAGCCTTGTCAGCAACCCCTTTATGTGAATCTTTTCTCTTGTTTATACTGGTGATTGTGCAGTAGCAAGAGTTCAAAGGCCTTCTCACTAACTTTTAAATCAGAGAATTGAGCTCTGTAAGTGACTTCAGCTACTGCTGTGCCATCAGGTTTCTCCCGAAGATAAATGAGCAGCGGGTCAGGCCAACTAGACTCAACTTGTGTTGTAAGATTTGCTCAAAATCAGGAGAAACACAAAGCTGTTTTCCCTTTAAAAAGATGAACAGCAGCCAGTTTCAAGCAAAGGCTTTGGATAGGGTGAGGGTAACACTGAGGAAAAGCAGAAAAACTGGAATTCCCAAATGAGCAGCAGAATATGCTTGGAGCAGGAGCGTTTTCTAGAAAAGACCCTAAGCCAAGATTGTTCTCAGACCCGGATCAGGCAGTGGTTGTGGAATAACAGATTTGGTGTCAGATCTGAGCTTCAGAAAGCAGTTCTCACTTATCCTTAGTCTTAAATACACGCTTACGTGACAGTAAAACAAGTTCTCATCTCCTTTTCTAACCAGGATTACGAGTTAGTGGCACTGAGAGCACACAGGGCACTGCACTGAGTTTGAAGTGTTTGCAGTTACCAGCTCTAACAAAGTGTATTTAATCCAACAAACGCAACCGGCTTTGGTTCAGAGCATCTCTTTTTCCTAGTTTCCCTATAGAGAGGGAGAAATACAGAAACATTTGTTCACTTTAAAGTTCAGAGAAGTCCAGTACGATTCCACCTGACCTTTACTTCAAGATTTGCCAGTTCTGAGAGCACAGCAGAACTTTACTGCTGCTCAGGTAGATGCAAAAGGCTGAAGCCAGACACTCAAGACTTCTCCGCAGGGAGAAGCAAAAGCAAAGACTGAAAAAAAAACCAAAATAACCCATACTGCTAACCTTTAATTTACTTTCAATTAGTGATCAGGACTGAGGAGGGGGGGAGAGAGCTGATGGAGGTGGGTCCCTCGAGCTTGTATTTCCAGTTTATTACCATTGTTTTAATCTAAGATTATGTTGATAAGCACCTTTCCTTAATTATTCAAGCTGCTCCCAAAGGATACCAAAGCCAAACCCAGCTCTGCAGCTGCTGATTCTCTCTCCTGGGCATTCTGGTTTTGCAAATTCCAGGCACAAAGCAGTTAATAGCTGGGAGCTGCACGTTAGGCATTTGCAGTGCTAAAAAGCCCTGTTGTAACTTGCCTGATAAAAGGCATTTCAAACCAGCCAGGATTGCACAGAGGAATTTCAGTTGATGGGTTCCTGCCTAGACCACCCTTTCTCAAGACTTACCCGAATGCTTTTAACATGTCTTGACAAAGCCCAGGGAGCGGCTCCAGTGCAGCAGGTTTATATTTAAAAGCAAAAGCGAGAGAGAAGCACCTTAAGCTATTTGCGCTGTTAAATCCTCCATAGGCACCTCCACAGTGGGGGTGGCTTTTCTTTTTTAAGAGCAGGCAAGCGTTTTTGTTCATCTTCACACCACATTTCTGCGTACCAGCTGAGCTTTTCCAAAGCTGCAAGGTAAATGCAAATTAAAAGTCAAAATCTGAAGTTATCCAAGCACACGGATAAGTTCTCCGAACACGTATTGCTCAGAACCGGACCCTTTGTTTCACCGAGTGCTTTGAAATCCCAGTTTTCCAAGGTACCAAGGAGGCAGAACCTGCAGCCTGTGTGTCCCTGAATTTGGCTTCGTGTCCCTATCAAGAGCCACTGGAAACAATATTTGCTGTTCCTTACAGGAATACATTGAACTTTCATGTCACTCATGGGATTTATGTATTTCAGGGTAGATTTTTTTTAATGTTTTCAATCCTTTAGGTGAGAAGCCACATGCAATGCTAAGTCCATGCTTTATATACAGACTTTAGTATTAATTTTATAGGTAAAACCAAGCTACATCTAAAAAAAGTAAAATATTTGCATTATAATCAAATTCCTTTGCAAGAATCTTAAAACTCTTTCCTGCCTAGAGGCAGGGATGGGTTGAACTGGGGGGGGTAAAGATTTCTAACAGTCTTCATTTCCTTTACTTTTGTCTCTTTCACAGATTGGAATTCCCTTAGAAGAGGCAACACACCTTTCAGAGGGTTTGGACGGTGCTTAGCTTAACTATTTGAATCTTCAGGCGATCCCACAACACACACAACCCATTTCCCAGATGCCCCAAGGCCTTTGCGTGCTCCTGGCTCTGTTCTGCCCATGACTGAGGCAAACACACTCCAATATTCTGTGACTAAGTGAGATAATTTCTCCTAAGCGAGATAATTTCTCCCTGACTAGGCTAAAGGGAAAGAACAGCTTAACACCATTCTCGTTATTGCCAAAGGTCTTTGAGAAGAACCAGAACACAGAAAGTTGCTTACTGGCACTCTCTGGATTTAGCAAATTCAGGGGTTTAAGGCTCCTGTTGAGCCTCCCCTGGAAGAGCCAGAAGCTCAAGTCCTTGAGCCTTAAAAATACCAGGAGCTTCTCCAAATTAAGACCTCCAAAAGGTCTTTAATTGAAAGAATTGAAAGGATTGAAAGAATTGAAAGGATTGCCATATTCTTTGGTAAGTTGTCCCCACAGTTAACATCCCAAACCGTACCAGACTCCTTTGTTACAGGCTGAAATTAAAGTGAATGGAAAACAGGGATGTGGAGAGAAAAAAGTGCAAAGGGAGGTTCCAGCCCATAGCATCCCCATAAGCACCTGACTGTAGAGTTTCACATCTCCTGCACCAATTCGAACATCACAGGTGCACCCGCTGGGCTTCCCCAAAAGGTAGGTTAATACGCAATAAACTCGCCTGCTCTTTCCCCCCCGAGTGAGATAAGGACGATCCATGGGTTCTGTTGTCCTTCATTCCACCGGAGTCTGTCTCATACCTAACCAGATTTCAGTGGAGTGAAGCACAAGAGGCATGGAGATAAATCAGCAACGCGAGGAGCCGCTTCCCACTGGCAGAGAAGGGAAACTGCGTGGAGATTTGGATCCACCAGGCATCCAAACAGATCCAGCATGCTGGGAAGCGGAGAGGAGCAGGACAGCGAGCATTAATAACCTGACTATTTCTCGCAAGTCTCCAGTAAGAGCCCATTTCGAGAATGTACTTGCTTTCTGCATAATGTGTAAAGATTAAAAGTCTACAAAGACCACAAGCTGCTTTCTGGAAGGCTTGAGTTCTTTACTAGCAGGAAAATAAGCCCTAATGTGGATAAATTAGACATTTAACATCGTTGCTTTCAGTTGTCTTCCCTCTAGGATTGTTTATCCAGTAAAGAAATCATGTTCTGATGCATCTCTGCATTTCTTCAAGGATCTTTCTCTGAAGATCCACACCAGCACTGCTTCCTTCCTTTCAACTCCCCTCCCTGCCTTCAGAACCTGGCAAAACTCCATTAAAATTTTAGACCCATTTATTTCGTCATAAAATGAATGTAAATAAGATTTAAGTTGAGGAAGAAGTTAGATTTTTCAGACTGAGCCCCGCATAGATCTTTTCAGGTGTCGGTGTAAATTCCCTGGAGGTTAATGCAGTTAAAACCCATTTGATGCATAAAAGTGTCATATCTAACACCGATCATTCACCAGTTGTAATTGCCTTTTCAAAGTCCTCAGCACCCTGAGACAAATGCCCCCAAAAACGAGGCCTGGCAAATTTAAACCAAGAAAACAAATAATGTCTTCTTACCATCAGGACACATTATTTGGTTTGATAGATTTAGGACTAGATTTCAAGAATTTATTATCCTGTATTATTTTCCAGCTGCTGGACTAATCCTTCTTCCCCCCTTCCACCTTCTGTTTGACTGATTTTTAGCAGCATTCAAACCCCACTTACTGGTGGCTTTTCTTACAAACGAGACCAGGGAAGGGTTTGCTTCCAGGAAACCAACAGCCACCTTCCGTGTAGAGCTGCTGGCTGCTCTCTTCCAGCATTTATTTTTCAGACATTTACTGCCAGACTCATTGTCAAGCACAACACCCCCCGTGCTAGATACCATACGGAGAATTATTTCCCACTTAGTGTTATTTAAAGTTATTTCAAATCAAAGAGATTCATTAATGTTGGAAAAGACCTCTAAGCTCACCCAGTCCAACCATCAGACCAACACCACTGTGCCTGCTAAACCAGCACAATAACAGTACCACGATTTATTTTCAAACCAGAAGCCAGTCAACCCTACGCTGTTTCATTTTCTAAACTTCCTTATCCATTTAACGCTCCAGCTCTGTAAGCGTCCTGAAATACATAACCCAAAAGAGCTTTTGATATCTTCTCCTGAAGTATTTTTCTTCAGGACATCCCAGAACAACTGAGACCTTATCAAGCTGTTCGTTAGTTATGGAGGTGATTGATTGTGGAGGGTAACAAGAACACCAGCAAGAAATTGGGTTCCCCTCACCCCGATTATTTAGTGAGATAGAGCAGAAGAACAAGAGGGTAAGTATCACATATCAAGAATAATCAGATGGAAAACACATTTTTGCATTTAAATAATAAAATAAGGGTACCTATTTCCACTGCCCAGGCAGCACCAGGTCCAGAGGGTCCTGCTCTTGGAAGCCACTTTGTTTTGCAGAAGATGATTTGAAGTGTCGTACTGTACTCACCGACCTCTCACCCTTCCATTCCTGTCTGGCTTCAGATTCCCAGGTGCAAGAACCCTTCATTTTGTAGGGTACTGTAAGCTCTGTGGATGGAGACAGAAATATAGTTGAGTATTAATGATACCAGGGAATATTTACAACACCACTTAGCCATTTGTTCTCTTCCTCCCCCCCTATGAAGGACATCTTGGCTAACAGCTTTCCATGCATTAAAGCAATGAATATAATGAGACAGCAGACAAACTATCCGAGAGACACACGGCTGTGGTCAAGCCTTTGTCAATGCCCTGTGCAGTTAGCAAGCCTCCTTCAAGGGATGACAGGTTCCGTGTAAATGCAGGCTCGTTAAAGGAACCATGGCTTGTTGCTCACATTGATGTAGCACCAGAGACAAGAAAAACCCTCAAGTTATTCTTTGAAGTAATACACGCAGTCTGAAGACTGAATGCTTCCAGACTGTAGAAAGCAAATGATGATGTGGGATCTGGCAATTCAGACAAGAAAAACTTCCTTTCAGGCAAAAGGAATAAGATCGAAGCAACACAGTCAAAAAAAAGGATCAGCCACCAGGCTCATGCCTTTGGAAGCTCTCTCGTGGCATTGCCACCACTGGTACTCTGGGCATTATATTAAACATATACTTATCAAAATGGTCTTATGAACACCAGATACATCCAAAAGAGAGAAACGCAGCCCTTTTCTAGCTGCACTCCACTACACTTGACTATTCACAGGCTCACAATGACATAAAGTTTATTTGCATCGAAGAACTTAAAGGCCAGTCTCCTTCCCTGACTCTATTTATGGATACCAGTTCCTAACAGCATCTGTCACTGTAGCCTAGTAAGGAGGAACTGGAGAACCCCCTTGAAACGGGTTGGTTTGAGGGTCTATCTATTTGAAGCACTGATTACCAGACTCAGTATTGACTTCATAATATAAAATATTGACTTCAGAATATAAACCAAATGTGGTAGCTGTGTCTATTGAGAGAGAACTCTTTCTGGAAAGGGGCACACTGGCAAGAATGGAAACCACACTAACCGCTTCCACTTCAGAGACGGCATTTCTTAGACCCCAATTGCAGAGACACACAAGTCGTGAACAAGCATGTTGACACGGGGGGGCTTTTACCCCACATTTCACAGCCCACGAGCTGCTCAGCTTTCAGAAAGGGCTCCCACACAGACACCACAGCCCTCTGCCTCTACATCTAAATGCGAATAAAACTGTTGAGCTGAACGCTCAGGGAGACAGAGCTAGAAAAGCCAAAAGTTTAGGCTTTTTATTAGTTACGTTTCGGCATTGTGGGTCTCTTCCAACCTGGTGATTCTATGATTCTAAATTCCTTACCTAAAATCAGGTTTTATTCAGTAGGCAGCCAGGCCTCAGCTATCCCCTCCACACAAACCTCACAGCCCTTTCTTTGAGTTGCTTCAAACTCGTGTCGCCTGGTGGCTGGTGTTGACTTTGCAGAGCTCTGGAGGGGAGGCTTGGCTGAGGGGCCCTTTAGAAACCCTTTACAAATGTAGATTTGATTGACTGACTGATTGAACTTAATTGCAGACATTCTCTTAATTGTACACTTAATTACTGACACTGTGTCAAAAGATTTCTGATGCAGCACCTGGAGGACAACCTTGTGAGTGCCAGTCAGAGCCAGCTGCACCCGCCACCAGGGAGGTGCCGCTCATCGCTCCAGCTTGGAAGGGGAAAAATCATAATATTTTAATAATATACAATTAGGGCTTCACCCACCCTCCAACACGCGTGTGCACGTACGCACAATCACAACTCTCTTCGCAGGGAGGGCATCCAATATCTGCGGAACAGAAAAGAGACAAAGGGGGATAATTATGGGACCATGTGACAGTTCCACCCTTTTGTGGTCTCTCCTAATATCAGCAGCGCTGTGAGCCGCAGGGGGAGGGCAGGGTGCCATCGGCTTTGGCAGGAGCCACGCAGCTGCTGGCCACTCTCGATTTAGTAACTCCAGATTTTTTTTTTTATGCTTAAATTGGAACCAGAAATAAAAACCCATTATGTTTACTCAAAGGTTAAAACTCTCAATGTTCTCAGCAGCGATTTCGGGGTCACCGCGGGTCTTCCTGAGAATAGTTACACAGAGAGCAAAGATAACGACGTTCTTACTGTTTGTAATAAGAAATATCTGCAGGAACTTGGCGATTATGGCTCCCGTGCTTCTCAATGGGCAAATCAGTATTTTAGCTAACGCAAAACTGAACCCCCATGCTGCAATAGGTTGTATGTATAGTGGATATAGAATCATAGAAAAACCAGGCTGGAAGAGACCCATCGGATCATCGAGTCCAACCATTCCTCTATCAAGCACTAAATGATGCATCAATAGGTGGAAACTGATCTGGGTGGGTGCATTTTCTCCTTACTGTTTTTACCAATAAAGTCACTTCTGGAAAGCCTTGTTATTAACTCGATGTGCTAGTCAATAAAAGCGAGTGGCTGCAGGAGGTATTAGAGGTACTTCCACTACTGCTACATGCAAATTAGCGTGGGAATCACAGTAACATCAGTACATTTATCCTTCCAAGCCACAGTTCTGTTATTCCTGCTGGGGATGCAAGACCAATCAACCTGTGATCCTTACCCAGATTTCAAAGATTGCCTGGCCAGCAGTCAGCTCAGGTCACCTATGAGGTCTGTGAAAGAACTGGAGCCAAATCCTGGGCTGGTGACCAACGGATGGATAATTGAAGATATGATCCTCCCAGCAGTGGTTCCTCAGAAAGATTTTTCAGGTCATCCCACAGCCCTGCACATCTAGGGCTGTATATATAGAGAGACCCTATATATACAGCCAGCTCGGATGTTCATGCATAGCTAAAAACCCCAAAAAACAGAGTGCACAGACTACACTGACAACTCACAGAGACAATGGGAATTGTTTTAAACCCGCATAAATGCAATTTGCTCAAAACACCTGGAGTCTCGTTAATTTACCTGTGACATGTTGCTACACTTAATTGCCTTTGACAATTAGTAACATTTCAACACCTCCTTTAATGGCCCAATTATGAGAACACTTGTCTTCTGTGCAGCAGATAGAAGAAAATAGATGGGTGAACTTCCAATGCAAAACTCCTCTGCAGGTATTTTAATGAAGAGCTTCAAAAAGCAACTCCCAAAGAAGCTGTTTGGATTTTGTTTGGCTCACGCTGCAGAGCCAGGCTGTGTTTGCTCTGCTCCCCGGTCCTGCCTCTGCAACAGCCACCACTCTGAGAGCCACACTGGGATATTAATGAGAGGGAAAAGTGCTGAGCAGTCCTCTCCTTCCATTTCTTGCTCCTGATATTTTATCGATTACTCTTGAGCACTAAACAAAGTGCATCCTTCCCACATATATTTTTTCCAAAGTGGGAGAAACATGATGGGAATAGGAATACAGAACCACCTCTTCCAACTACACAAGCTCCTGCATGTCTAGCAGGAATACTCATTAGACTGAAGTTCTGCAGGCCTGCTCTGATGCAACACGACTGCAAGAGCTAGCTAGCTGCAGCCTGGTGTCCATTTTCTATTAGAAATAAGCAGGTAACTTCATAGGCTGCTTCAGGCTGGGAACAAGTTTTCACCCCTTTGATGCTGTTTTTAGCAGCAAGGTGAATTCACTATCCAGTATGTGGAGTCTCTAACAGCCCATTCCTACCTCTGCTGGTTATTAGCTCTGCTGGATATTTTCTTGCCGAGTGTCCCAATGCCAAGGACAGCAGCACTTTCATCCTCACTGTCTCTGAGAAAGAATGGGATCCTGCCCTCCCTCACAGCGATCTCCACGTGCTTTCTGTCACTGGAGGTTTATAAACCGAGCACAAGTCAGAAGAAAGCTCACCAGCCCAAACTGGCTTCTCCAAAAGAGCCAATATAGTCTCAATGCTGCACAGAGTTTATGAATAAAACAATGTTTTACTAAACTACTACCACATTTTGATTGAATAGCATTTGGACTACACGGGAGCAGACATATTCCTGAAAGTAATTGGTTTTCCACATCTGCTTTCCTTTCTAATTGGACTAATTACTTCAGTGTAGGATCATGTTCACTACTCTCCAAAAAGCAAGAAACCTTGATTTACAGTGAGAAGAGCAGCAATTAGAGAGAATTAATTCATACGGCAACATCTAAATAAATCATATTATGAGAAGACAGCAATGTAATTATTGTGACTGGTGGCTCCCTTGTGGAGAAACATCATCCTCAAGCCTAAATCAACCTCAGTTCTCCCAGGATTCCACCATAGCCCCTCCAATTTCAGAGCATGTACCACCAATTTTATGTTTAAAAACTAATTGAGGTGCATTGTCAGAAACAATATGGTGTGACACCCCTCGGGCAGCTGAGAAAAGCAATCAAATACTTGACAACTCATGTTTGTCCTCTGAATCAAGCGTGTGTTCAGCAGCCATGGATAACATGCCAGCAGCAGCTTCCAATCAAACATGCATAAATTCGATGGGAGCGATACCCTCCATGAGGAGTTAGGCTTTTCCTGCTCTCCCAGCCCAGGCTGCCCCATCCAGGGGGCCGATTAAAAGGTTTATCAAGGAGAACACACACAGCTATAGTGATTGAGAAGATGATCCTGCCCCTTACATTGATAATTTACCTTCCTGCTTATACCCTAGCAGCCTGGGCAGGAATAAAGACAAGGGGGAAAGGGCTCAAGCTGAAAGAAGGGAGACTGAGGTGAGATCTTAGGAAGAAATGTTTTACTGTGAGGGTGGGGAGGCCCTGGAACAGGTTGCCCAGAGCAGGGGTGGCTGCCCCATCCCTGGAGGGGTTCCAGGCCAGGTTGGATGGGACTGGGAGCCCTTGATCCAGCGGGAGGTGTCCCTGCCCAGGGCAGGAGTTGGAACTGGATGGGCTTTGAGGTCCCTTCCAATCTAAACCATTCCCCTTCTGTTAGCAGATCCCAATCAGTTCAGATCACACTCTGAAACCCTGAATACAGCCAAGGTCACCAAAACTAGAGCACAACACAGATTTGAGCCAATCAACCACAGCACCAAGAAAAACAAAGGTATCATAAGACAGGTAAGAGAAAGAGAGGAAGAGAAGTAGCAGGGGGAGAAGAAAAGTTATTACCGCTCCTGTGGGACACCAGCAGCAATTCCTCCAGCTACAGTTCCTCAGGAATACGTGGTCCGGTGGTTGTTCCTCACGCCAGGCGAGCAGCAGCGCTTCAGGCTGGTTCCATGGAGAGGTGGATGCACACACGCTCTGGGCCTTCTTGGTGGGCACTGCTTAAGGGACAAGCCCATGGCCTGTTAGCAGCTGATAGGGCAGGTGGGGGGGAGCCATGCCCCCTTCTACACCCCCTCCACTCCTGGCCAACCAGCAGCCACAGAGGAGCCCCTCAGGAGCACTCAGACACAACAAAAACAAGTAAAAAAAACATTGCCACCCGACTCCGGCCAGCAGGCCTGCACTCAGAGTTTGAGACACAAAGAGGACAGAAGAAGGTCTTTACAACTGACTTTGAGGTCCCTTCCAACCCAAACTATCTATGATTTTTGAAGATGATCAGACATTTCTTTGCTACTTTGGCAAGTGGTGAAAGCCATTTTACCGTGGCGGAGCTGCATCTGCTTTAGCTCTGCCCTTAGAATCATAAAATCACCAGGCTGGAGCACCTCGTCCACACGTCCCTTAAACCCCTCCAGGGAAGGTGACTCAACCCCCTCCCTGGGCAGCCTCTGACACTGCCCAATGACCCTTTCTGTGAAGAATTTTTTCCTAATATCCAGCCTGAACCCCCCCCCGGTGGAGTTTGAGGCCATTCCCTCTCGTCCTGTCCCCTGCCCCTTGGGAGAAGAGCCCAGCTCCCTCCTCTCCACAACCTCCTCTCAGGGAGTTGCAGAGAGCAATGAGGTCTTCACGTCCTCATCAAATCACTGGAAACTTGTGTTCCTCACAAATCCCTCCTGCTAAGGCAATCACTACCTCCTCCTACCATCTCTTTATTTCACAAAGAACCCAAAATGCCCTTTTTGAAGAGTAAGGGATCATTTCCACACATAAACCTGACCGCACTGGATTTTCTGCCCTGGAACTTCATGGCTTAGAGTTTGCCATGCTGAGAACTGGCTCCGGGTGCAGAGGCAGAATAACCCAGTACCTCAAGTCCATCGATTCTCTTAATACAGTGATTCTTCCAGGGTGTGTTATGTATTAATTAATAGAGGTCATTCCGCATTTCAGAGACACTTCTACATATTTTAAGGGATGGGTGGACAAGATGCTGAGGGACATGGTCAGTGTTTGATGGGAATGGTTGGACTCGATGATCCAGTGGGTCTCTTCCAACCTGGTTATTTTATGATTCAATAGTCACATTGTCTTACCCCATCATACAACATGCACGAGCGTGACGAGAATTAGCATAATACGCTGTTATACTTTATGTCCACAACCTGACACTTCATCAATCCCTGGCATCAGAAAGCCAAGTTTCACATCCAAACAATTACCCTCCTTTGGCAAATGCCTGATCCATTAGGAATTAAGGTGATAAATTGTCAGCCCAGACAGGTGGAAACATATCCATCTCGATTTGCTGTTCTTTTGCCACGACAGATAAACACAGACATCAGTTAGAGAGCCAGCTCGCTGCAAGCAGAACTCGGAGGAGAAGGTGTTTAACCTTAACATGGGAGCATTGTGACTTCAAGCACACATTTAGGACCTTTAGCTCTGTGTTATTTGCTGCTATTCTAATCTTCTCCCCATTTAGGACCTTTAGCTCTGCGTTATTTGCTGCTATTCCAATCTTCTCTCTCTTCCCTTCTGTGCAAGCGCCGCAGCCAGGAGAAATCTGGATTTCAATGACAGAAAGGAGCTTCGCAGCTCAGAACTGAGCCCACCTCTGCACACACCTACAGCAAGGGCTCAAATCAACACAAAACTAACGCGTGTGACTTCCCTGGATCGCTTCACTTTTATATTAATATTTGTTGCATCATCCTGGCCTAGAAACAGAATAATGGAAATCAGATACAATTAGTTTGGAAGCATGGAAGAAATATTTTTAATTGATGTCAGCCCTATATACCCATAATAAAAATATGGATGCAGAATTATCAGAGGTCCCTGAAAATGAAAGCATAAAAAAACCTCCAAGTTGTGAAAAATAAATATATTCAAGTATCACAACAACGCAAGAACTATTTTGAAGGTAAATGGAACAGCTAATAATTCACAACCATTATTCTTTCATCATTGTTCAGCTGAAGGTTGAGACGATTTTAAGACTGCAATTACCAACAATGGATTTCATTGAAATCGGCTCCTCCGCTGCATTGCTCACTCCTCTCCCCTCCTCCTAAATAAAGAAGGGGGAGCAACAAAGAAAGCAACATCTTTAACACAGAGAAATATCTTTCCAAGAAATATCCGTGCGATCAGACGTACCAAAAAAAGGGGAGGAAAGCAGAGCCTGTCACAGAATCACAGAATCACAGAATCACCGGGTTGGAAGAGACCCACTGGATCATCGAGTCCAACCACTCCCACAAAACACTAAACCATGTCCCTCAGGACCCCGTCCACCCGTAACTTAAACACCTCCAGGGAAGGCGTCGGCTTGGGCTTTACTTAAAATCAATTATGACATTTTCTTTGCATCATGTTGGTCAAGTAAGGAAGGAGGAGACCCTGCCCACATACACACTGTTCAACCATGTAGCTTTTTACTCCCTTTGGCTAAGTTTCAGTTATTATTCCTTGTAGGCCACTCATACCAGCTCACCATGAAGGGAAAACTCACACAACTGGGACCAGTGGAAAGAAAAGAAATGGGATCCAAGGAGCGAGGCTGAGCATCCAGCTTGGCATCTCACTGCACTTTGCAGAGAGGCAGCCCCATTATTCCACGTCTCCAGCCTCCACCACGCAGACCAGCAACAGCTCTACCATCGCTAATTAGCTTAAATTTAAAAACCACGTCCTACTAAAGGTATCATAGGCAAAAAATCTGCCCGTGATGGGTTTGTTTTTCTTTCCTGGTGCTTTCTTCCATGGTCTCCTAATAACCATGGATTAATGAACAATTACAAGGCTTCATTCTTACAACCGTGTAATTCCAAGAAAGAAAGAGCATCTTTCTGGAACATCATGCTTGAAAAACAAAGGAGAGCTTTGACTGTCAAGTCAGTGATGTTCCCTCTTCACTTAAAAGCTTTCCAATTTACTTACAAATTATAGTGTTTTTAATGCAAATTAAGCACTAGAGAACATTCTTTCCTTCCCCCAGATTAGCAAGAACCAAATTGACCAAGAAAGCCAAACATGGAATCTGGACGCAATGAATATTTAAAATAATGAGGCTGTTTAATTATTCGGATTGGTGAAGTATGAGGTTATTAAACGCCTCTGAACTGATGACAGGGTTGGAGCATATGGTTTTGCTTTCTGAACACAGAGTGAATATTTTCTGATACTCTGTGTTCCAGTGCTCTTTGTTGAATTAACTATGGGGATGAAATACAGCTACACATGCTCAGGGACCTCTGGGAAATCTCTCTTGCTTCAGAAGCAAATACCACGCTGCGGAAGGCAGAGGCACCCCAGGAAACGGTGAATGAGAACACACAATCAACCAATTCCTGTATGAGCTACCTGGCTCTTTCTTGCTACTTAGGAAAAAAACAATCTTCATTCTGTTTTGCTTTTGCACCGACATACACGGGAAAACCAGAGGGACCAAGTCAAAGACATCGTGCTGAACCCAACAAAAGAATACATCAAATTCTCTGTATTTCCTATTAGGATTATAACCACAGAAATGGGTTAGAAGGGATCTTAAAGCCCATCCAGTTCCAACCACTCTCATCAAGGGGTTACATGGGTGAAAAGTTCACGACCCTCAAAGCCATCTGCTCCTTCCTGAACCTATTTTCAGCTATAATGAGAGATTCTGGAACTTCTGGAGACTGAAAGGGGAAAGAGATTACTCAGCTCTGTCCCTGCTGGCTTGGTGTCTTGTACTTTAAGCATCTTGAGTATCTAACAATGGAGCATAGGGTGCCTCTGCCTTTCGACCCACACTAAGAACCCAATGGAGAAATTCACAGCTCGTGGGCTTTTTAGCTCGGATCCCCATCCTCCAGATTCCCTCATGCAGCTCCCTCTGAGCTTTTCCATCAGAAGCTGGCAATTTTCCCCTCAGATAAAAAAAGAAAATATTCAAGCTTCTACCTCCACGAGCTACTGAATGAAAAAAAAAAAACCCACAAAACCCACAAAAGCCAACTAAGCAAACAAAAAGGAGATAAAAGCAGTTTGCTTTAAGGCAGCAGCTTTTCTGAAAGCCCACGGTAAATCTTTAAGATTATCAATAATGAACACATTCAATGTCTTTTTCCGTCTTCTTTTAAATCACTTCTTCTAGGGGAAAGAAATCAGTCCGGGGGGTTGTTCATATGCGAGCTGCATTTATTATCAAGGGATTGAGACTGCTCGAGATGGAGAGAAGCAAGATGAGCCTCGACAAGGCTTGGGAAGAGAGAAAAAAAAAAAAAAACACACGCTGCCACTTTATAGTCCTTCCTCCACCTATTTGTCACAGCACCCCAGTAATGAGCCCTGGAATTCATCTCTCTCTAATGACACTCACAGTGGTAGATGTTTTCCCAAATTTAGTCAAGTGACAATGTGACGTCTTTAATATGCAAAGGAGCCCTTTGTGTAACCCACCAGAACTTTGGTGGCTTGTCATGCCTTACAGGAATTTCAGGAGAAACAAATTGCAATAATCATAGGAGGGAACAAGTCGGAGAGAACGTGTCACGGCAGTAATGAAATCTCGCCTTGATTTTCATGTCTCCGCAGACGTACGCTACACAAAACTCAAGGCAGTCCCATGAATTTCTTATAAATCACGATAATTTATTCCTGTGGAGACCACAAACATCGCGCACCTGAGAAGCAGCACACACTGTTGTCTCTTAGTCACTCCCCTTGTTTTTCACCTGCCTCAAACACAATCATTGTGCCTTAAGCCCTGTCCTACTTGTGCCACATAAGTGTTTCCTCAGCTAGAGGCACTAGGAAAGCCTCGGCTCATGCTCTTTGCATATGTCACATATTAGTGTGTTTAGAGACCAAGAGGACTTCTGTGCGGGACCATTTCCCAGCCACAGTAGAAGCAGGGCTGCCAGCCTTCATGCTACATAAAGCACAATCTGGATCTCAAAAATCATGGAACGGGCTGTGCGATGGAGGAATTGAAAGCAGAAATAAATTTGACATGTTAATTTTTGTTCCCTTTTAAGCTCCTACCTCTACTCACATCGTCTCAGCCCTCTGCGTGCCAGTGAGAGCACAGCACCACGACATATGATCCTATATGAATACAAAGCACTGTGCTCAGACACCTCCCAGCTCCGCTCCCATAAACCCCAGTTACAGAAAATGGGTTAAACCGACCTGAAACAGGTTAACAGAGTGAAAAATAACACTTTGATGGTAACACCTTGGTGTCATCATCCCACCCATGACCCCCTAAACCTGCCCGTCCCTGCAGCGCCGTCGACACCAGCAGATTTAAAACCACACCAGACAGGTCCAGCTATCCCAGTAAGTGTAGGTGATGGTGTTGGTTACCAGCAGGCTTAAATCCATTTTTTATCATCCCATGCAACAGCAATGCAGGTTCTCACTGATTTTGCTCCTCGCATTCCCATCCAGCAAGATGCAGGACGGCTTCCCTTTTGCTTAAGCGGAGAGGAAACTAAACACGATGACATTTTCCTCCTAGCCTCTAATCATTATGTTAGAAAATCCCTCTGGCTCAAGGCGTTAAATTAAAAGAACGCATCGTTTCCTCCTGATAATTTTTAATTGATCACATCTACAACATAGGTGGAGCTGCTTGGCTGGCAGGGTCCGCGCGAAACAAAGCGTCCTATTTGTTTGTGATTTCCCCAGGGCGTCTTTTAAACCGTTAAAATTTGCAAACAACTTGATTTCTTATTAACACAGTTTCTTAACTGCTTCCATGGGAAAAGACTCGAAGTTATTTGCATCTTCTTTCTTAGGGCTCCAGGGCTTTAGCACAAACATTCAAGGAGAAGCTTTTAAAGCGAGTAAAAGCAGGAGGGCTGCTCCACACCCAGTCCAGGCTGGGGTTTGGTGCAGAGCAGTCCCTCCTCTTATCTTGCTGGGATACCTGCACATCCTACAAGTGTAGTTTGAACCTCTTAGAGGCTGATGAATTTGGGATGGTTCCTGGGCACATTCTTGGATAAAATGTTATTGGCAGCCTCTCTTTTCCCTGTTTGCCAAACAAGGGCAGCACCAGATACCCGCATCTCTAATTTCAGAGACGTCCATCTCTAATCTAACACCCAGCAGGGTTTCAGGACGCAGCCTGCCCCACTCGAATCCACAACAAAAAAAGCACCGTTCGCAGAAATCCAGCATGGATCTCAAGCACAGTAAATTACAGGGAGCTTTTAGACAAGTACATTCTTATTCCAACCAAGTACCTCATCATTTTAATGCGTTAATCAAATCTCCGTGGTTCAGGACTGAAGTCCCTGCATTCATCATCAATTTGAGATGAACCTATTATTTAGGTTCAGAAAATTACTTGCTAAACACAATCAAGCGTTACTTTTCTGAAGTCTTTATAATGGGAGCGTTCTCCTTGCTAAAAGCCTGGTGGGCAGATGTGCCTTTGACCAGCTCTCCCGCAGCCGCTGCTCCGTGGGGCAGCCCAGGGCAGGCATCTCACGACCCGCTTCACTTTAACTCTGCCCAGGGAGCCCACAGATGAAGCAGACATGCTATTAGACCACTTATCCCATTCTTTTGGCCCCTTCAGCCCCCTACTAGCCCACTCTGAGCTTCCGCGGGTGGCTGTGATGCCCCCATAGGTACACTCAGCAGAGCTGAAAAGCTGGAGTTCTCCTTACCCATCTTCTTCCTAACATGGAGCTTGGAGGGGGTGCTCTGAGAGAACAAAAACACATGTGGTCACCTGTTAAAAATACTTTCCCACTCAGCTTCTGATGCTAGAGGTCAAGAGATGTTTTAATCCACCAGACAGGCTCTACCTGGGGTACTTGCTAACAGCATCAAGGGAAGGCAGCAGCGAAAGAGCATCACAAAGGAGGCTGCTCTGACCTACCCTGCTCCCTCCCCGCCCCAAATCCAAGTTCCCCAGGGGTTCACAAACACTTGCAACTTCTACTCAAAATTTTTCAATGGCTAGTTGTGTTTCTTTAACAGAAATATTTGAGGAGAGCGTTGCATTCTGAGGTTTTTCACGTACATGCTTCTATTTGAGAAATACTCCAGCAGGGATTCCGGATCCATCAGCTGCCTGTGGGAACAGATTTACAGGAACAACCTACAGCTGAAATGGAAATCCCCAACTCCTCCCACGCTTTTTCCAAGGAGACCAAGCATTGCTCCAGTCAGTTATCTGCATGCACTCTCACAGTCAAAAACCCCCAGCAAATGGCACCCAGTTTGCCATCAGCCGATGCGTTTCACACACGCACTTCACATAAAAACAAAAATATAAATCCCAGTGCTCTATCGAGGCTGGATATCACCCAAAAGTCAGGAGTCTGTTTCTTGGCTCTAAATATCACTGGGAAATATAAAGGGATCCTTTTAGTTAATACTGATTATTATTCAGCCTATCATTAACAGCCACTGTGCACACTTTGATGGACGGGTTGAGAAGCAGCTTTGTTTCGTTTCACTGCCGATTCCATGACTAGTTGCCAAACTTTCCTTATTACTGGTAATTAGATCCTGGTAGTTCAGCATCTGCTCCTGCTCCAGCACCAAGTGCAGAGGACTCCTCAGTGCAGGAGGTGGGGTCTGGGTCTAGGACAGGAGGGGTCTCTGAGCAGGCTTCCCCAGGTTTTGAGTGGGCAGGAGCTGCTCCCTGCACAAGAACAGGGGCAAAGAGACACTCTTGACCTCCTTGGTCTGAACCACAGTTGATGACAACCTTTCCAAACACCAAAGTGCTCATCTCTCCAGCACATAGAACAACACACATAATAAAACGATTAGCAATGGCAACATCTAGGTTTTCCGCTGCTGAGCAGCTCAAGGTGTGTTTTTGCACTTAGGGCACATCCATCAGGGTACAACAAAGAAAGACAAGACACAGAACTCATTACAAGAGCCTCTCAAAATCCCTATCAGCCAAATCATACTTCTGCGAAGACTGTGCTGCTGCCTCCCCAGGACATGAATAATGTTTATCAATATGCAGCACGAGCGATTTGGAAATTTATTTTTTCATATGTAAAAATGATAAAGTACCTGAAAATGTAGAACATTAATTTCATGAAACATCAGGCTTCCAATTCCTTTGTTCTAACAATAGTGAACAATGTTCCAGTGACCTCCAGTGGGGACGAGAGGAAAATACATCCAACCCTCTGCTTGGTGCAGCAATCCTTGTCTGCAGGAGCTGAGCAGGGAGTGCCAGCTGGGCTGAGATGCCCCTGCAGAGGCTGTTTCACTGCCCCGTGGCCAACTGGCTCAAGATATCCTCCTCAGCAATTTTACCTTGATAAATCCAAACCAACCTTCATATGCCTCTAACACATAGACAACTCTCAAGGGGATAGGAGGCAAAAAAAAAAACCCTAAGGAGACTTTGACACATTCTCACCCTGGGTCTGTGTCTTTGAGGGACACAGAGGACAAGAAATCAACATGAATGGAAAGAAGATGAAGTCGCGGGATGCCTTATGTCAGGAGCAAAGTCGCGTCATTAGGCATTGGAATATGCTGCCCAGGGAGGTGGTTGATTCACCGGCCCTGGAGGTGTTTAAGTCACGAGTAGACGAGGTCCTGAGGGACGTGGGTTAGTGTTTGGTGGGAATGGTTGGACTCGATGATCCGATGGGTCTCTTCCAACCCGGTGATTCTGTGATTCTGTGATTAACTCCTTTCAGCTCAAGGGCATTAATCGACTGGAAGCAGCGACACTTTATTTGTAAATAAGTTTATCACTAGGGCCTAAGTTCAGACTTCTTCAATGTGCATCTTTAATCGTTTCACCCTAAATCCTTAGTTCCACAAGAAATACAGGCTATGAGAAGTCTACAAAAACATGCTGACCCCTCAAATCTCTCCAGTAGGGTTATCTGTGAGGAAGTTCTACAAGGAACTGTCTGCAGAGCAAAGCTCAACTCCATCAGCCACTTTAAGCCTGATGCCAACGCAAGCAAAAATAGAGTAGAGTGGCTCACACTCTCTCCTGTCAGCACAAGTCAAGCTCTCTTACATCAGTCTGATTACCTGGTTACCTTACTAATGACTTCTGGAGGCAGGTATTAGCTGAAACACTTTCAGTCCAAGATTAATCCCCTCCCTTTCATTGGTGGGGGCCAGGGAAGAGGAGGAGAAAGGTAATTTTTAAAGCAGAAGTCCTTATCGCCATCTGGCCCTGATGAATATGGGCAGAGCTCTGCTGATACATTAATAAATCCAGTATTACAAGGTAGAATGGATAGCAGGAGGAAGGCATCAGTCATCAAGAGAAAAGCCTCTGCCTGACTCAGAGGAGTGACCTTCAAGTTAAAGAGAAACAGTAATAGGAGGGGAGAACCTGTCATGTAATGCACATTCTGGCCCCGAGTCAGGGGCCGTTTGGAAAGTCAACAGGACACACTAAAAATCTTCTCCTGATCTCACCTTTCCATAACCACCACCCGGGCCTGAGACTTGCAGGGAAGCTTATGAGGATGGTCTGGACCATCATTCTTTTTTAATGCTCCTATAGAAACATAGAATCATAGAACAACCAGCTTGGAAGAGACCCACCAGACCATCGAGTCCAACCAAACATGCTGCAGGACCCGCTGTGTGCTGGTTTCCGAGTCCTCTCCCAAAATAAAGCAGCGCATATAGAAAAACTCTTCTCCCGTGCCATGTTCACAAGAGGATTCACCTCACGCCATCTCCTCCCCGCAGCCCAAAAAAACCCTAATTGTGCATTTTGCCTGTTCCTTTGTATAATAAAGGCCCTGATATTTCCATAAGAAATCACTCGGTGTCCCACAACATCATTCCTTGGGAAAATGAAACTTCACCGAAGTGCAATTCTTCATCAGAGCAAACGCACCAACACCAGTGCAGGGTCTCTATTTGCTACTGTCTGCACAGTATTAATGTAGGAGATAATATATTAGCTCCAATCAATACTTCTCCAACTCCTCCATCCATCACCCCCCCCCACACTTCATTTGATAAAAGTCCTTCCGTGTCGCATTCTCCCAGACTGATGAGATCACGGTGCCTCTTTCCAGCATGAGCTATGGGATGTAGATGTATTATTGCCCAATAAATCATACCCACCGGATTCAAGATCTGAGGTTCTCTAGGTGCCAAGGAGCCACCCCAAACACCATAAAATACAATGAGTTAATTGCAGCAAGATTTTTACCACCTTTAGACAGGTTTGAGTATTCCTTGTCTCACACAGATAACCTGAAAGATTCAGCTAAAACCACCTCACTGGGGAGTCAGGGCCTGAAGCTACAAACTTCTGAGACTAGGAATTGTTGAAGTAGTGTAGGCAGAGTGCTTTCACAGCACAGGATCCCAGGAGCTGCAAATAACCTGAAGCATCACTCTTATCCCGTGCCCACACAGCAACTGCATTCAGGCTCGTGGCTGTTGCAGAGGAGTTTCTGCATCTCAGGAATTTCATCACGTGAACCACCGGAACAGATTGGGCAAGGCCAGGGGGAACAGGTCTGCGAGAGGTACATTTTGTCCAGTGTCCTATTTCCATCGCCACAAATACACCCCGGAGTGATCCTTTCCCTGGTGCAACCTCCCGGGATGCACAAGGTGCCTCTTCCTCTCTGCTGACCCTCGCACGTGAGCCACTCAGCATCCTAACACTATGGAAACAAGTGTTCTTGGTGGTCACAGTGGTGGAAAAAAACATCTTTCTGGCTGCTTGGTGGGCCTCGTGCAGGTCCTGTGGGAACAGTCACGTCTCCGGAGCCCTGCTGGGTCATGGGAGATTGCAGGAGTAGGTGCTGGTACAATGCACGTTGTGTGCCTGCACCCTACAAAGCTTCCCAGCCACAGCATCAAGGCCATTTAGAAAAACATGTGAACTGGAAGATCATATTTCACAGCTTAGAGGTGCAGGCATTATTTCAGGTACTTCTGATGAATTTGAGATCATCAAAGCTTTAAAGAACTAGGACCTTCCCAGCAGTTCCCACCCTTGGCTCAAGCGCAATCCATGAGTCTCCGTGTGCTCAGACTCGCTCCAACGAGCACTTTCACCCCAACAAGCGAAGCCCACAAAAAACCAAACCAGCCGAGCCCAGAGCTCTGTTTTACAGGCATCTAACTCCACAACCTTTAATCCTTTCTCTCAGCCCTGCAAGATCAGGTATTAACATCTCTGTAACCTTTTGTACTAATTAAGATAGCAGATCTTTGGTATTCACCTCCGCTGCGGCTTCAAAGCCGAGCGCTGACAGGTTGCTGGAGTGTTTGTGCGTTGAGGTGAGTGGCCCTTGTAAAACAGAAATTATAATGAACATGCTCCGGGAAGCTTTATTAAAGGTTTGCAGTCATCATAATGAGACTGGAACTAAAACAACTGAGCTCAGCTTTGGAGATTCAGAGGTGGGGAGCTCGCTGCCGTGGGAAGCAGCGGGGATGAGGTCTTCCCAAACACTTCGCAGTCACTGGTCAGAGACCTGGACCCTGCCCAGGGTCTGTTCTTTCTACAAAGTCATATTTAACTGGCCACAGACCTTCTGCTCACCCAAAGCAGGCATCATATTACAAGTGACCTTAAAAACAGCCCTCGCTTCCAGCAGGCTCTGAGAGGAGAGGCCACAGCAGTTTAAGGTAAACACACCAGCAGCCAGACTCTTCTCTGAGCTAAAGAGACTTCTAGAAGTACTTCAGATACACAATCACATCACCCCCATTTAAACATCTAACTGGATTCTTTGCAAATCCCAGAGAGAGACTTGCAGCAGCAAGAGGTTTCCCCAACCAGCTCCCCAGCTCCTCTCCTCCCTGCCCACACACCAGGAGGAGGGATGCTCCGCTCCTCCAACACAGCCCAAAGCTTTTGGATTCAGGCAGCACTAACCAGGTCAGGAGAGGCTGACCCAGCTGTGGATGAGGTTTGAGCTTAAGGCACAGCCTGGGATGCAGAACTGAATAAAGTTTAAATCCTGAAAGCTGCTTAAGTCTTAGTATTGCTATTTTTTGCTTGTCTGTACCCAGACATACTGTACCGAGAGCCTAAGCACTTTCAGAACTTGCAGTGCAAGATACCACAGTTAGAGGGAAAAGGGACTGGAAAAGAAGTTTTCTCTGTATAAATATCACCAACTCCCTGCACAAACAGTGTGGGACAGAGAGAGGATACAGCCAACACACGAAAAAGCACTTGCAAGGACAGAGGAGAGACAAAAAAATTGAGTTAAACTAACAGGAATGACTCAGGATGGGCCTGAACAAAATAAAGCTTCATTACTTCAGTTTCTTTGGCTACATAAAGCAAGTTCAGTAAAAAGGCTCCTGTCTCAGCCCCAAGACCAAGCACTCCCAATTTCATCCTTTTTCCAGCTTTAAACAGAAAGGTCAGTAAACATGAGAAAACACGATTTGGAGAAAAACAATCCTATTCTCCTCCAGTTACTCACTTCAGCAAAAAGATTAGAGCTGATGTGTCCACGAGATCCGTGTCAGTCCCTGCTCTGCCCTGGGAAAGGTCTGAATTAAACTCATTCCTTCTCTAAACATCTCTGGATTTTCCTTCATGCTCATCTCTTCGAAGTCAGCGGCATCCTTGGCCACCAACCTTTGAAAAGGTTTTTTTTTTAATCGATCGAGTGTTTCACAGACATTTACATTTCTTGGAGGGAGGAAGAGATTGGGAATAAAATTAAATTACTTCTCTTAGTGATCTTAATTATCTGAAATAATTACCTTCAGTCAATTCTTGCACGAGAACTCTCTGGAGAACAGCATATTTTAGTTTGGATAAAGGGAAGGAGTCCAAAGGAGTGAATTTTGTGACTTATTTAGATACACCTAATTAACCAGCTGAGTGAGGAATCCAATCAAAGCTTCTCCATTACACTTAATTATTAAAAGCAATTTAGATGGGGAAAACCAAAAAGGAGGGATCTAAAAGAGCTCTCTGTGACTCAAAGGATAATTTTAGCCAAGAACTAAACAAATGGGTGAAAGGAGACCAGAAGTGAAGTATTTTTAATAAAAGCAGCTCATTTTCTAGCCGGGCCCCAATAGGGAGACTCAGTAACTCTCATATTTTGTATACAACTCCACGCTGGAACGAGCACAAAGGCTTTTAGGCTTCCCAGAAATGGGCAGAGATTCATTAAGATCTTTTCCAAACGCAAGGGGAAGGCTTTGTTCTCCGTGCAGCGGTGGCTGGTGGCTTGTGGAGATGTTGGCTCATTAAAAGAAATGAACCCTGTTATTCACGGCATTTAAAACTCCTCCAAAGAGTTTTTGCGTGGATTCGTGCGTCCAAACACGGATCGCCCCGCCCGGAGAACGAGAGAGCAAGTCTTGCTGCTGAAGGCTTGCGGTGACGAGCGAGAATGGGATTTGGGTTGGTTTGTTTAGCCAAAACCCGATGAGGAGCTATTTGCAGCTCGGGGCCGTTAGCGCCTCCGCAGAGCCAAGAGCGAGGTCGCTCATGCCAGGGCTGACGGAGGGGCTGTATCCCCCTCGTTCCCAGCAACAAGACTATTTCTCAGTCTGCTTTAGCTTCTCACAAGTTCCCAAGGCAGAGGACTCTATTAGTTATTTATATGTGAATATGTCCAGCAGGAATAACCCCTTCCAAATATGTAACAGGTTCCAGCACAGTAGGATATTCCAATTCTGATGGATTAGCAGCCTTCCAGGACTGAAAGGAGCTACAGGGAAGCTGGGGAAGGGATCTTGATCAGGGAGGGAAAGGAGAGGATGAGGAGGGAGGGGTTTCAGCTGAAAGAGGGG